>CM074189.1:50239820-50452320 GCA_037179385.1 Holothuria scabra | reverse complement strand
ATGAAAAGGGGGTAGTAAAGGTTGCTGATTTAATGGATAATGTTAACCATCCTTTATCACTTATCAATTTCAGGAGGAAATTTTCGCTTCAATAATTATAAATTTCATAAATAAATAAATAAATAAATAAATAAATAAATAAATAAATAAATAAATAAATAAATAAATAAATAAATAAATAAATAAATAAATAAATAAATAAATAAATAAATAAATAAATAAATAAATAAATAAATAAATAAATAAATAAATAAAATAATATAAATAAATTTTGCCACTGGTTTTTTTCCTATTGAGAGGGGAGTGAAACAGGGATGTCCTCTAAGTCCTTATTTGTTTATAATTTGCGCAGATATTCTTGCTAGATATGTTTTATATGACAGGCAAATAAGAGGTATTAATATTTTGGGTAATGAATATAAGCTACTTCAGTATGCTGATGATACAGTGTTTTTCTTAAATGGAGACGAGGATAGTATGTGTGCTTTAATTAATTGTCTTAAGAAATTTAAAGGTTCATCTGGTCTTAAAATTAATTATGATAAGAGTAAACTTTTCCCCCTGGGCCCCTTTGTCATAAATTATCCTCGTTATATCGACAAACTTAATTTGATTATTTCGAGGGAACCAGTAACCTACTTGGGTATTACCTTCTCACATCACGGCGACGACCTTTTTCGATTGAATTATGAGAAGAAATTGTCACGACTTAAACATCAATTGAAAGTCTGGAATAGCAGGGATCTTACACCCATTGGCAGGAACACAATTGTGAAATCTTTTGCAATTAGTCAGTTGGTTTTTCTTTTTCCAAGTGTTGCCAACCCCTCCTACTTCATTTCTAAACCTGGTTCAGAGTGCTATTTTTGAGTTTATTTGGAGCGGCAATCCTGATAAAGTTAGACGCTTAACAATGATAAATCCAGTTCAAAGAGGGGGGTTAAAAATTGTTCACATTCCATCTTTTGCCGATGCAATCAAAACATCTTGGGTTAGGAGATATTGTGATCCCAATCAAACAGGGTACTGGAAGATCTTCTTTGATAACTCACTCGCGTCTTTTGGTAATGAGTTTTTATTTAAATGTAATTTTCAGGAGAATGATGTATCATCTATCTGTAATACTTTTATAAGACAAATTTGTATTGCTTGGAGTCATGTCACTTTTAAGCCACCTACTCGTAAGTTTGGGGATCAGTTGATCTGGAATAATAGTTTCATTAAAGTCGATAATGTTATAATATACCATAAAATGCTTCACCAAGCAGGTTTATCATATGTTAGACAATTGTATATGCGTAATGGTAATCGCATTTCATATGAGACTTTCATTCAGAAATATAAGGTTAGATACCCTTTTACAAAATTTTACGGAATTTGCTCTGCAATTCCTAGGTCTTGGAAGAATGAATTATTTAATGATCCCAAGGAAACAAGTGAGGATATAGATTTTAGTGAGGCGATTTTTTCGATAACCTCAGTCTCTCGTTTACTCTACCCTCACCTTGTTAATAAAATTTCTCATTTTCCAATTGCTTGTAAGAAATGGGCAGTTTCATTTGATTTTAGTGAGGATGAGTGGGCACTAATTTTTACTAACCCCTCTCGTACTCGTCTTGAAGCTAAAGTTCATTATTTCCAGTTCAGGTTTCTCCATCGTATATTAGGTACTAATAAGTTATTGCACTTAATGCGTAAGAAAGATTACCCTGTTTGTACATTTTGTGTTAATGAGACAGAGTCAATTGAACATCTCTTTTGGTCATGTCATGTTACTTCTTCGTTTTTGTTAGATTGCGAGCAACTTTTTTTTGGTTCACAATTTAAGTTGTCAAGGCAAGATTATTTTTTTGGTAAACTGACGACCAGTTTTCATCCATTTAATTTCTACATTTTTCACATTAAATATTATATCTTTAGTTGTAAGCTCGATGACAGAAAACCCGATGCGAATGAGTTCTTTTACAAGTTCAAATTTATTTTTAATGTAGAAAAGTGTATTGCACTGAAAAGAAATTCCCCCGTATCTTTTCGCACTAGATTTAACGTTCTTAAAAAATGCTTCTCCTATTCATTGCCGCAACTCATGAATTAGCTTTGCTCCGTTGCTTGCGTTGTCCTGCTCTCTGTTGCCCTTTTAAAAGACGCATGTTATATCCCTTCATTGTAGCCGATTAGATTTATCACAGATAGGTATTTAAGAAGTGGTGTTATCTATCGTGGCATGCAACCTACATGTTAATACTAAATCTTTATTCTACTATATTTGTTGATCTACATTGTGCATTTATTTCTACTTTTTTTTTTCTTTGGTTATATGTAACTTGTATAATTATGTAGATAACCTTAACTATTGTATATTCGATTACACTGCGGTGAAGAAAAAAAATGGTTATGAATCAGAACGTGAAAAAAATATGAAAGAAATCAATAAAAGAGTTGGAAAAATAAATAAATAAATAAATAAATAAATAAATAAATAAATAAATAAATAAATAAATAAATAAATAAATAAATAAATAAATAAATAAATAAATAAATAAATAAATAAATAAATAAATAAATAAATAAATAAATAAATAAATAAATAAATAAATAAATAAATAAATAAATAAATAAATAAATAAATAAATAAATAAATAAATAAATAAATAAATAAATAAATAAATAAATAAATAAATAAATAAATAAATAAATAAATAAATAAATAAATAAATAAATAAATAAATAAATAAATAAATAAATAAATAAAAAAAAAATAAAGTGAGAAACGTTTGGTTAATGTAGATAACTTGCCAGGCAAAATTCGGTGCAAGTTGTTTATGTTCGACGGTCGGTCTCATTCAAATGTGAGCGTTCAGGCCCCACTACTCCATTAGGGGAGTGTTTTAGAGCGTCAAGTGTACACTCTCAAAGAAATAGTTCTTTCAACTCTGGTTTGGACCAAATTTTGTCAGAATAACCTGATATCTGGGTTTTAAAAGTCTATGAATATGAAAGAAAACTTGTCAGAGAGCGGATGTTGAAAATTTGGGTAGGGCTGATGGTGATTTAAACTGTTTAAAAAATTGCTGTCAAATGGCCCATGTTTTTCGTTTCGGTGAAGAGGCTAGGGTGGATGTACCCGCCAAAAGTATCGACTCACATCGCTTACAAAATTCAAACATTTATGTAAATAAAAAGGTTTTTCTGCCCAGTGCAATTATGTTAAAATTCTCCAAAACTTCTGACCGGCAACTATGAGACATAATGTTTAGAAGGAACCGACGACTAACAGTTTCTGTACTGTAACACATGTAAATTAAAATACCTCTCAAGGTCTTTTTGGTTAGTTGGTATTTTCAATTCTTAATTTAAATAACGTCTTTTGTTTGAGACGGGAAGGTGCTGAATAGACTCCAGAATAACACAGTAAGACATTAGTTAGGGTAGGCAATTAGAACATACAAAATAGTCGTATTACAGTCCATCAAAATGTATCATGATTTCACTCGTTTGTAGAATAATTTTAGATTTAATCCTAAAGGCTCATTTTCTAATCCAAAACAGTTTTCATTTTCCTAACCAACTTCCCAAAGTCCTTCCAACACTTGTTTAGATCCACATCCAAACACAATCTTTGTTAATGGCATCGTGATGTCTATTGTAACAAAATACTCTCAGTAAAGACTATAATATGCAATATGACCTTCGGTACAATGCATTCATGGGACCTGGTGCCCTTCAAACAGTTGTGCCAATTGAGAACTTCTGTTTACGACAACAGAAATTATATAGTTTGTGGTGAGTGGATTAGACCGGTAAGTTATTTATCAATGAGCTAAATAAACAAATGAAAAAAATGCCGAGAGACGAACATTTTATTTGCTACAATGTTAGGTTAGTTTCTTGTGACTTCTACCTTTTGTCAAGAAAAGCTGTACTTTTGGAAAATACTTAAATGACAAGACAAAGTATGTCCACTTGTTTATTTAATAAGAGAAAAAAATTTCTTTTCAATTTGTAAAGGGGTGAAATGATTTGTTTGATGTTAACCAAACTTATACGCTTCCTTGGGCTCAATACTGGACTAAACAGAGTAACTTATTTAGGTAGAGGTGGAAGTGTATAATCTGAATAACTTGCACACCCTTGACTTTACTCGATAAAAATGACGTTTAACATATTTGTATCTTAGCTGCAAATACGCCACCTACAGTAACATGTCCCGCCCCAGTTACAGTCACTTCTCTTGCCAATAATATTGGAAACATCGCCGTTTGGCCATTGCCAAATTGTACGGACATGGAACAAAATGATATTACTCTGGCGATAACTTGTACTCCAGTGTCTGGTAGTTTCTTCACCCAGTCAGACAGTGTAACATGTACGTGTGGGGACAACCAAGGACTTTCAGACACCTGTGTATTCGCTGTGACTGTAGAAGGTAAGGATAGTTGTTTTCCTTGTTTTCCCTTCTTTAATAAGATGTAGAATGTGTTGTGACTTCTTTTCTCGGGGACTGGAGTAACATATACTACGACGGGTATCAAACACATCATATGTAACATTTTCCCTGTTTGCTGTTTTTTTTTTTTTTTCATTTTTTGCTGTTAAGTTTTAATTGAAATTTTAAGATTACATGTAGATAATGCCTTCGAGTAATGAGAGTAAAGGGCTTGGATAAGCGCTTTTACCTGACTTAAAATACCTCGCAACTTCTTATTGGTTAGTGGGTATTTTCAATTCAAAATTTAAAAAGCGTCTTTTTGTTTGAGACGGGAAGGTGCTAAATAGACTCCAAAAAACACAGTAAGACATTTGTTAGGGTAGGCAATGAGAACATACAAAATTGTGATATAACAGTCCATCAAAATATATGATGATTTCACTCGTTTGTAGAATAATTTTAGATTTAATCCTAAAGGCTCATTTCTCTAATCCAAAACAGTTTTCATTTTCCTTACCAACTTCCCAAAGTCCTTCCAACACTTGTTTAGATGCACATCCAGACACAATCTTTGTTAATGGCATCGTGATGTCTATTGTAACAAAATACTCTCAGTAAAGACTATAATATGCAATATGACCTTCGGTACAATGCATTCATGGGACCTGGTGCCCTTCAAACAGTTGTGCCAATTGAGAAATTCTGTTTACGACAACAAAAATTATATAGTTTGTGGTGAGTGGATTAGACCGGTAACCTTATTAAACAATGAGCTAAATATAGAAATGAAAAGATGCCGAGAGACGAACATTTTATTTGATACAATGTTAGGTTAGTTTCTTGTGATTTCTACCTTTTGTCGAGAAAAGCTGCACTTTTGGAAAATACTTAAATGACAAGACAAAGTACGTCCACTTGTTTATTTAATTCGAGGAAAAATTTTCTTTTCAATTTGTAAAGGGGTGAAATGATTTGTTTGATGTTCACCAAACTTATACGCTTCCTTGGGCTCAATACTGGACTAAACAGAGTAACTTATTCAGGTAGAGGTGGAAGCGTATAATCTGAATAACTTGCACACCCTTGACTTTACTCGATAAAAATGACGTTTAACATATTTGTATCTTAGCTGCAAATACGCCACCTGCGGTAACATGTCCTGCCCCAGTTACAGTCACTTCTCTTGCCAATAATATTGGAAACATCGCCGTTTGGCCATTGCCAAATTGTACGGACATGGAACAAAATGATATTACTCTGGCGATAACTTGTACTCCAGTGTCTGGTAGTTTCTTCACACAGTCAAACAGTGTAACATGTACGTGTGGGGACAACCAAGGACTTTCAGACACCTGTGTATTCGCTGTGACTGTAGAAGGTAAGGATAGTTGTTTTTCTTGTTTTCCCTTCTTTAATAAGATGTAAAGTGTGTTGTGACTTCTTTTCTCGGGGACTGGAGTCACATATACTACGACGGGTATCAAACACATCGTATGTAATATTTTCCTTGTTTGCTGTTTTTTTTTTTGTTTCTGTTTGCTGTTAAGTTTTAATTGAAATTTTAAGATTCCATTTAGATAATTCCTTCGAGTAATGAAAGTAAAGGGATTGGATAAGCGTTTTTACCTGACTTAAAATACCTCGCAACTTCTTATTGGTTAGTGGGTATTTTCAATTCAAAATTTAAAAAGCGTCTTTTTGTTTGAGACGGGAAGGTGCTAAATAGACCCCAGAATAACACAGTAAGACATTTGTAAGGGTAGGCAATGAGAACATACAAAATAGTCATAAAACAGTCAATCAAAATGTGTCATGATTTCACTCGTTTGTAGAAAATTTTAGATTTCATCCTAAAGGCTCATTTCTCTAATTCAAAACAGTTTTCATTTTCCTAACCAACTTCCCAAAGTCCTTCCAACACTTGTTTAGATCCAAATCCAAACACAATCTTTGTTAATGGCTTCGTGATGTCTATTGTAACAAAACACTCCCAGTAAAGACTATACTATGTAATATGAGCTTCGGCACAATGCATTCATGGGACCTGGTGCCCTTCAAACAGTTGTGCCAGTTGAGAACTTCTGTGAACGACTATAGAAATGGTATAGTTTGGGGTGAGTGGATTATAGCGGTAACCATATGTAACAATGAGCTAAATATGCAAATGAAAAAATGCCGAGAGACGAACATTTTATTTGCCACAATGTTACATTAGTTCCTTGTGATTTCTACCTTTTGGCCATGAAAGCTGTACTTTTGCAAAGTACTTAAGTGACAAGACAAAATCCGTCCACTTCTTTATTTAATAAGAGAAAAAAATTTCTTTTCACCAAATGAAGAGGGGAAATTATTTTTTTGATGTACACCAAACGCTTCCTTGGGCTCAATACTGGACTGAACAGAGTAACTTATTTAGGTAAAGCTGGAAATGTTTAATCTGAATAATTTGCACACACACAGTTGACTTTACTCGATAAAAATGACGGTTAACATATTTGTATCTTAGCTGCAAATACGCCACCTGCAGTAACATGTCCCTCTCCAGTTACAGTCACTTCTCTTGCTAATAATATTGGAAACATCGCCGTTTGGCCATTGCCAAAATTGTACGGACATGGAACAAAATGATATTACTCTGGCGATAAATTGTACTCCAGTGTCTGGTAGTTTCTTCATTCGGTCATACAGTGTAACATGTACCTGTACGGACAATAAAGGACTTCCAGACACCCTTTTATTCCCTGTGACTGTAAAAGGTAAGAATCGTTGCTTTCCTGATTTTCCCCCGTCAATAAAATGTTAGATGTGTTGTGACTACAGTAGTAGTACTACTCTTCTCGGAGACTGGAGTCACATGTACTACGACGGGTATCAAACACATCTTATGTAATGCTCCTGTTTGTTGTTAAGGTTTAATTTAAACTTAACGATTTCATGTAGATAATGCCTTCAAGTAATGGAAGAGAAGGTTTTGGGTAAGCAATTTACCTTTGGTGGCTTAAAATACCTCTCAAAGTCTTATTGGTAAGTTGGTATTTTCAATGTTTACCTTCTATAACGTCTTTTGTTTGAAACGGGAAGGTGCTGATTAAACAAAACCGACACAGTAAGGTATTTTTGGCGCAAACAAAGAAAACATACAAAATAGTCACATAACAGACCAAATGTATCATGATTTCACTCGTTAGCGGAATAATTTTAGATTTAATCCTAAAGTCTCTTTTCTCTAATCCGAAACAGTTTTTCATTCTCCTAATCAACTTTCCAAAGCCCCTCCAATAATTTTTCAGTTCATCCACATCCAGACACAATCTTAGTTAATGGCATCGTGATGTCTATCGTAATCGAAACACTGTCGGTAAAGACGATTCAATGTAATATGAGCTCCGGCATTATGCATTCATGGGACCTGGTGCCCTTCAAATAGTTGTGCAAATTGAGAACTTTTGTGAACGACTACGGAAATTGTAGTTTTGCGTGGGTGGATTTGACCGGTAACCGTATTTAAAAATGAGCTAAATAGGCAAGTTATGATGCCGGCGGAACAACATATGAAATGGGGCAATGGTAGATGTTTTCTTTGCGATTGCTACCTTTTGTTAAATAAAGTTCTTCATTGGGAATTCCTGAAGAGACGACACAAAGTCTGGCAAAAGGTTTATTCACTATAGAGGAAAGATTTTCTTTTCAAAATGTAAAGAGATGAAATGATTTCATTTGATATAGTCCAACCTTATCATAGGCGGCGGAAGCGGGAAGTCGGGGGGGGGGGGGGGGGGGGCTGCCCCTCCCGCCCCCAGTATTTTTTGTGGGAAATTTTTCAAAAGTAATTAATCAAATTTAAGTTGATTTTATTACATTTCGGCTATTCTTTGGCTCAAATATTGCTTTTCAGAGTGCAAAAGTTGCAAAGCTTCCGGGGGCTTCGACCCCTGGACCCCCACATTAACGGTAACCTGTAGAAGAGTTTATTTTCGCCCTTTAAACAGTTGCGGGGGAGTCTGCATTTGTGTCCCACTTTGAATTTCGGAATAAATTCAGGTAGACTGTGGAAAGCTTCATATCTTCGGAATCTCTTGACTCTTTACTCATCGGGTTTCTGGACTGGTAATTTTCTAACAGATTTGGAGTGGCTAAAATTGGCTTACCCAGGTGTTGGTTAAAGTGTGCTTCTAGCATCTGGCATGTTTTTACCTCCTGTAGGGATTTTGTTTTTTAATTCCTGGGGATGCAAAAAATAATTCTTGGTCTGGTGGATAGAATATTTGGCCTATTATGGTAGAAAGAAATTTGCACGGCCATTGCGGCCAGTCATTGGCCAGTGCAACCACCAAACCCATGTTCGGTCAATCCAGTCTAAAGGTCGCAACCTTACTGCTTTACCACTATAACCTCACAGTGGCGTACGAGAGAGGACTGGGGAAGACTGCCCTAAATTTCCGCAAAATCTAAATTCGGGCAGGAACTTGGGCAAAATTCGGGCATGAATTTGGAAATAATTTGAAAGCCCTTAAACTTTGAAAAAAAATGGGATGGTTTCTCAGAAAATTCCTAAATGTGGCCGATATCTCAAAAACATATACCGGGGAAAAGGAAAGAAACGTCAAGGAGTCGCAAAAAAAATTTCATGAAAAACCAAGTCAAGATTCCAAAAAGTCGCTACACCTTCTGGCAGCTTAAAAAAATCTTATTCGTGAACGTTACTTCACAGATAATCATAACACAATGCCCGAAATTGTCGAATATCCAAATTCTTTCAAGCATTTGCCCGAAAATGGAAAGTATCATAGTAAGGGTAACGTAGTTACCAAAAATTAAAGAGGTAAAAAATTCGCCACACATTTGAAAAGCCCGAGGCTTAAAAGAAACAATTATTCTTGAGACTGTTTTTAAATCTTGTGTAACACAATAACCGAAATGGCCGATTATTTTAATAGCTTCAAATCTTAATCTTAGAAAAATCACAAATTTTTCTCAACAGAATTTTAGACAATTAAACTTGGCAAATGCCATTTCCAGTCATCTGGGGGGTTTTAAAATCCAAAATTTTCTTTGTACGCTCCGCGCCAACTGGTGGTGGCGCTATGCTTCAGATAGTAAACCCCAGCCAACCCCCACAAACGTATCCACAAAAAATCAAAGCTGTGATACGGCCCTGCACCTCTACCAGGGATTTGCCCCTGAATCTCAGTAGGAGCCCTTAAGTGGGCCCCTGGATCCCACGCCTACGGGGTTTTGGTCTTCGCGCAAAACCGGACGCCTTACGGCGTCACCATAATGTCGGCTGCCGAAAACTTGTGCCCCTCGAATAAAAAAAAAATAATTAAACAATACAACAAGCATCTATGTAAGCATATAGAAAGTGCATATATTAAACGTATAAGGAGTTTAAGACTCATAATAATAATACATACATACAAGAAGAAGATTAGGAAAGATATAAGGAAAAAATATGTCTTTTAAAGTACTTCTTAAACAAATTAATATTAGGTGAATTTCGTAATTTAGTGTCAAGGGAATTCCAAAGGTGCACACCATCACTTCTCACTTGAGAGTGGGCAAACATTGTTCGAGTGAAAGGTTGTACCAGATTATCTCTTCCCCTTGTGGGATAATTATGATGGGTACTGTTTGGGAGGGAAAAAAAATTCAAATCATGGGGAAGTTGGTCATTGTGGTGTGTATATAGGAAGATGCCTAACTGGTAATTATAGTGGTCCTTTAAAGTGAGAATATTAAGGTTATAAAAATACGGAAGGGTGTGGGTGTAAGGTGGAACATTTGAGATTAAACGGACAGCCCGCTTTTGGAGAACAAAGAGTTTGTCAATGTAGCTTTGGGAGGAATCACCCCAGAGTAAAATACTGTAAGTAAGATGAGGGACGATTAAAGAATTAGAGATAGTTAACAAAATTTTACTGGGAAGAAGATATCTTAATCTATTCATAACCCAACCATTCTGGAAACAGATTTTGCGACATTGTCTATGTGACTTTTCCAAGAAAGCTTACTATCAATCGTAATACCTAAAAATTTTGCTGAATTACTATTCTGTATAATTGTACCTTTAAAATTTAAGAAAAACTCATGATTATCCCGTTTGCTGTTGTCAAAAACCAACAGCTTTGTTTTATTAATGTTTAACGATAACATATTAACAGCTAACCAGTTAGCCACATAGTTTAATTCTAAAGATGCAACATGAAGGGCTTCTTTTACATTAGAATTGTGACAATAGACAGTAGTGTCATCAGCGAAGAGTACAAACTTAAGTTGTTTTGACGATTTATACACATCATTGATATATAGTATAAAAAGTAAAGGTCCCAAAATAGAGCCTTGTGGGACACCAACAGTAATTTCCCTGATATTAGAATCTTTACCTTTGTAACGGACAAATTGTTGCCTATTTGTGAGATAACTTGTAAACCAATTTAGTGCCACACCTCTTACTCCATACTTACACAATTTTTTTTAAGTAAAATTCTATGATTAATAGTATCAAACGCTTTAAACAAATCAATAAACAGGGCTACAGTGGATGCCCTTTTATCCAAATTACACACAACATCGTCCACAAATTTTAAGGCAGCCATATATGTTGAGTGATTTTCCCTAAAACCATACTGTCTAGTATATAAGAGATCATGTGTATTGATAAAATTAAACAATCTTTTATAAACAAGTCTTTCAAAGATCTTAGAAATAGCTGGTAAAACAGACACAGGACGATAGTTTGAAATAGTATCGGGATCACCAGATTTATACAGAGGTATTACCTTAGCAATCTTTAATTCATTCGGGAAAATTCCCTCAGTAAAAGATAAATTCAAAATATGAGTTAGTGGATACACAATATATTCATGAATATGTTTTAATAATTCATTGGTTATGTCATCATAACCTGGTGATTTTGCTTCTTGTAATTTCAGAATAGTAGAGATAACTTCCTCCTGGCTTACAGGATATAAAACAAAGGTATTTGGCACATTAATGTCATTTAAGTACGACTCAAAACTGCCATTACTACCATTCATCTCATTAGCTAATTTTTCACCAACTGTTGAAAAATATCATTAAACTTAACGGCATTCTCCATTATACTTGCGTCACTTGTAGGGGTAGGACTTGAACTTGGGCAACATGAATCAGGTCCCTTTCTATTCAAAAATTTATTTATACCAGACCATATCTTTTTACTATTGCCTCTATTCTCAGTAAAAAGTTATTATAGTAGAACTGTTTAGCATTACGAACTATTGTGGTTAATTTATTCTTATAGTTTCTATACTTCAGAAAATTATGGTCAGTAGGGCTTCTTTTGTACGCACAATAAAGGATATTCTTCTTCCGAACAGACTGAAGAATGCCCGAGGTAATCCAGGGTGATTTTTGTAAATTTTTCTTAGACCTAAAGTTTCGTAACAGACAATTCCTATTAAATATGTCATTAAATTTACTATAAAAGGTACTAAAGGAAGACTGTGCATTATTATCCAGTAACACATCACACCAGTCACATGATCTTAACTCCATTTTCATTTTTAAAATATTGCAGGTGCGTGCATCACGTGTTAAGTGATCACTTTTGTGTGCGCGTCTTCTAGGAGGTTTTAAATTATCGCAGAAAATAGCAATAGGATAATGGTCTGATATATCAGTTTTTACAACAGTAGACCTAGTCGTGTGATCAATATTCGTAAAAATATTATCAATAAGGGTTGAAGACATACTGGTTACTCTAGTTGGTCTATCAATGACAGGATAAAAGGAAAAGGATAGTAGAGTATTCACAAATATGTTACACAGCATGAACGGTACTGGGAGTGTTTTGATTATATAACTTGAGTTTTTCTATACTCACCTTGAAGCAATAAACTGAGATTGTATCTGGCTGAGGATGAATTTCAGACAATTGTTGGAGGGGCTTAAGTAAGAAGGTTAAGAGAATTAATACTGTTTGGGGTGGGAGAACTGGGCCTTCAACCCTCTAGCCCCCGGTTGCAACCGGGGCATATTTGCGCGCCTCAGAAGTGGGCGGAAAACCAGGCGTTGCACTTTCCGCATCGGCTTCCGAAGGCTGTTAACACCGTGACCTCAAAATATTGTTTCTCTCGTTGTTGTGGCCGATTTTTGGGTAGCTACTCGCAGTTTCGAATTCCGCGTGAAACAGTAAAGACGAGTGACAGCCGCGCTCTCCGTCTGCAGCAGAAGTGTCCCGTGGGGCAGAAGAGGGCTAAGAACAAAACGGTAACCCTTAAGGGGCTAATTGAAGTCGACAGGGGGGGGGTCACCAAAGTGTTGAATGCTAGTATAGGGTACTACACCTTTACCTTACGAAATGCTTTTAGCACCATGCTATGGACGAAACAATTGCTTGGAAACTGGCCACACCCGGCAGCTCTCTCTTTAATTCTTATACCGTTTGAAGAAAAAATAGGTCAAATATCCTCCCTCCCCCCGCCTCTCTCTGTCGTAATCCATACCCAGTACATTAAGCCTAATTATGACTTGGAAACAAAAATTGCATTCGAAAAAAAAAAAATGAATTGATCTTTCGCACCGGGGAAAAATTAGCAGAGCTTTCACCCACAGTTAGCCTATGTAAAGTCCCGCTGCATACATGAGCAACACCTCCAAAACTCCCGCAACTTGTTTTCAAGAAGTTGACATAACAATTTTGTACAGAATTTTTGGAACATTTTCAAAATGTTTTGAGTTGTTGTTCACCCCTGTCTAAACTGCGTAACAAACTGAAAATGGACGTGTTTTCCTTTTTTGTGAGTTCGTGTTTGAAAAATGTTACTCGTGTATACAGGCCTTAAACTCGCTGTTGTGATTTCATCGACACGCGTCTGCCATGTTCACACCTCTGAGGTAAAACGTTTGTGCGAGAACTTATCTACAAAGTGCATGGCAGGACTTACTTCGGACGATACTGTTTTTGCCGTCATCCTCTTTACCAAAGCATCTAAACCCGGTTAAAACAGTTAAAATGTCCCGAGACTTTCTAATATATTAGAAAAGGCATTTTCACCCCTTAGCGTGTTTAAATATTATTAACCAAAGTATTAATTAGGTCTAATTCAGTTTTTGGAGAAAACAGTGACAATTTTACCGACTGGAAGTGAAAACGCTGTACGAGGCTCACATAGGCCTAGGCTATGTAATGGATTACTCGTCCACCGACTGGCAGTGAAACCGCTATACGAGGCTCACATAGGCTATGTAATTGATTACTCGTCCAGCCTCATTTAACGAGTACGATGATCTCGCACGCGACATACCGTACTTGTGGAATCCTGGGTCAAGCTTAAAGACAGTTTACTCAAAACGTAGCACCGCGAATAACACAAGTAAACGTAGCACAGAGCCAATGGACTTACTGCAACTCGGCCAAATGAGAAATCTCAACTACTGAGACGAATCGATCGGTATCTTAAGCCGCAACTGGTCCCCACCAGGATTTTAGGACTACTATCTTTCTCCCAAATACTAAATGCGTGTTTTGTAAACATATCTAGCCAATTCACCGCGATCATGAAATAGAAAATCTATGTACCCATTAGGTTTAACAGAAAATTTGGTGACTTTGCAGAATATGATGAATCACAGCTTTCACGTTAGTTTCCATCATCTGTCGCAAACAGGATCCCCGCATGAAATTTGCTCCGGTAGGACGGGTTATAACAATAAAAAGACTTAAAACATTGGAAACAACAAGTACAGTAGGGCACAGTTACAAACTAAGTAAAGTGAGAAACGTTTGGTTAATGTAGATAACTTGCCAGGCAAAATTCGGTGCAAGTTGTTTACGTTCGACGGTCGGTCTCATTCAAATGTGAGCGTTCAGGCCCCACTACCCCATTAGGGGAGTGTTCTAGAGAGTCAAGTGTACACTCTCAAAGAAATAGTTCTTTCAACTCTGGTTTGGACCAAATTTTGTCAGAATAACCTGACATCTGGGTTATAAAAGTCTATGAATATGAAAGAAAACTTGTCAGAGAGTGAAAGTTGAAAATTTGGGTAGGGTTGATGGTGATTTAAACAGTTTAAAAAATTGCTGTCAAATGGTCCAAGTTTTTCGTTTCGGTGAAGAGGGTAGGGTGGATGTACCGGCCAAAAGTATCGACTCGCATCGCTTACAAAATTCAAACATTTATGTAAATAAAAAGGTTTTTCTGCCCAGTGCAATTATGTTAAAATTCTCCAAAACTTCTGACCGGGCACTATGAGACATAATGTTTAGAAGGAACCGACTACTAACAGTTTCTGTAGTGACACATGTACATCTGACCCTCTTTCTCCTGACTTTAAGCGTTAGTTGCCGTGCCAGGGACATGTTTTGACAGAACATGCCACCGCCTTTTGCGCGTTTCCTGTTTGAAGCCGTTTCAATGATTTCTCTTTAAATTATAGGCAAGAAACGATTTTAAAACAATTTGACCTTTGACCCCTGGCCTTTGACCTTCGTTTCCGGGAGTCTGCGAGGCACAACTTGCCACCCCTAGGTAACTCCCCACCCAGTTTGAAGACGATAGGGCAAGCCTACTAGGAGGAATTTTTGACACAAATTTTTGCATGAAAATTTACATTTCCCTTTCTATCACGTGACCTTGGATGGTTGTTGCCATGGTACCAGTATTTTTTGGTAGGGCAGGGCAACCGTATGATATGTGTGAACTGACATGTCAGTGGGATGTTTTATTACAGAAATAAAGGCTTTACATTGGTCGTGATAAGATTTTGGGGAATACATATGTGTAGGTTGAATAAAATGGCATTTAGTTTTTTTGCCCCTTTGATGACATGAAAGTTGTAATAAACATGCCGTAGACTGCAACAATTCCCGGCGGGTGTTGGCTTAATTACCAGTAGTGTGGAGAAAGGAATATAACAGTAAAATAATGTATCCTCTCCACAGTATATTCGGTTTACATGAGAAAATGGCCCTACGAGATACCACATTCGAACAATTTCATAGTTCTTTTAATCATTATATGCAGGAGTTTAAGATCGTCGTTCTCAAGAAGTCTAATCCCTCTGGTGCAATAACCGACGGTTAGGTGTCGTTCTCTCAACGCAACCCCTTTAAAATTTTTATAGGAAGAGTTAGAGAACAACACAATCTCGTAGGTTTCCCACAAGGCGTAAGGTTATGAACTTGATATAAGCGGGACCTTAATTTGATAGGCTCGGGTTTGAGTATTAAAGACTCGGCACCATTTCCCGAAATCTTCAGAACCATCGCCAGTAAAAATACATGGCAACTCTACCTTAATATTACAAATGTTACCTGTGTTGTCTTTTCCTTCAGACGACATAGTTAATACTGAAACATTTGCATAACTCAAAGAGAAAGATGGGGTAAAAAGTAGCATGCAACTTACCAACGTTAAATATAAATGTTCCACAAGATCAAATCTCAAAAACATTGCAACTTTGCATACAAATTAACATTATTAGGCTATCATTCAATTGAAGTTCAACGGTGGTCCACAGTCGTCACCCTCAACAGCTCGATATTTCGGGCGCGTATCAGTAGCGTTGTTCCGGTTTAATTTAATATATTTAACAGGAAACCGTGAGTAACAAACTTTCTCATTAACTAAAGCTAGGCTATATTCAGTTTTCTCCTCACGTTGGGCGAAACTATTGAAAAACGGTCTAACTCGATAGACGATTCTTAAATCGAAAAATGATCTATTTCTGGTTAATGCAGATAAACTTGGATGTCTGGTGAATTTTACACAAGGGTTGTTCACGGTCATATAAGAGTTGGCGCTAAGGGTTGGTTTACGGTCACTATAAATGTCTAAGCAGAGACTGGCTTATCCTGTTGCTCGGTACATATATGACTGGCAAACAAACGATGAAAACAGTTACCTGATGTTACAGAGCTGCAGGCAATAAAGTCTTTTGGTGAAGTTCGGAGTGGAACCAACTGGGAGGTTGCGTCGAGAATTAAATTTGTAGTTACCTCAAAACAGCAAATGGGTATGAAAGTTCCATAGCAAGTAGCAATACTTAAGACGATGAAAGGAGAGTTGTTTGTTGGGCGTCTTCTGCATTACGGAATTTCGTAAGTCTTTAATACTCGTAAGTTTAGGCTGCGGAATTAGTTGCAGTCAATAGTATCGTTGACTGAGTATTTCGTGATAGAAATAATTAGTTCACAGAGGATATACATCGGTTGAATACTGCAAGCAAATACGAGTAAAATACATACAATTTTTGGCAGTTCCTTGTTGGTATTACACATGCCTTGGCAGAGTTACTCGGGCTGAGGGGCGTTGCCCATATGCCTGAAACATATTTTATACAACGAAAAGTTACCTCGACGTTATTAAAACGATGAAAATAAAGGAAAACACCGCTGCCACCAGATGTAACGTGGGTCGAGATCCCCGAGTGAGTTAAGTCCTTGGTGGGGACATGGCCGTGGGTCCGATGAGGAACAGAAAAGAATACACGGAAAGCAAAATAGGTTCTCGGTGAATTATATTACAGCTAACGAAAATAAACTGAGGGTTGTCTGGCCATGGCGCCCTCGAGAAACAGAATGAAGAACAATACACGATTGCAACGATAACTAAGTATGTACACACGTGAGCATTTGCATAACAAAAATTACTATTTACAGGTGCAGCCTTCCTTGCAGGCTTTCAATTCCTCTTACATTATTACTATCGAGAAATTAATCTTGGGATCGTTTCGCCAATTAAGGGCCATGGGCAATTTATGATTACGTATAGTCCGTATTTCCTTATAGGCAAGATAGTGACACTAAAGTAAATCTATGGTTACTGTTAAAGATATGCCTTTAATTTATGGTCAAGGGTTGTTTCCTCTGTATGAGTCTGACCTGAAAGAGAATACCTTGGATTCTGTGTCCTGATTGGTCAATTTTAATGGCGCCAAAGCTGCCGTGTTATGCTGTGTCAAAATCGAGCAAAGCTGTGCTAGTTTGAAAGGTTCTTTTCGACAATAAACACTTTAAGATATCCTCCTTAAGGTAGGAAAGGACTTGGATATTTAGTCCTTATGTTAACGTCAGAGATTCCACAGAGGAATTATCGGTGTATCTAACCTACGTCCCAATGTAATATGAGCTTCGCCAAAATGCATTGGTGGGACTTGGTGCCCTTCAAACAGTTGAGAACTTCTGTGGACGACTACAGAAATTGTATAATTTGGGGTTGGTGGATTAGACCTATTACCATATGTAAAAGTGGGATAAATATGCAATTACACAGTCTATTGACTGTAACGCCAGTCAATAACAACCCCCGGTAACAACAATCAATAACATAACAACCCCTGGTAACAACAGTCAATAACAACCCCTGGTAACAATAGTCAATAACAACCCCAGTAACAACACTCAGTAACAACCCCTGGTAACAACAGTCAATAACAACCTCCGGTAAGAAAAGTCCATTAAACGTCCTGTGACAACAGTCAATAACAACTTGCGGTAACAGCAGTTAATAACACCCCCTCAGTAACAACAGTCAGTAACAACGCCGTGTAACAAAATTCAATAACAACCCTCGGTAACAACAGTCAATAACACCCCCATAGTAACAGCAGTCAATTACAACCCCTGGTAACAACAGTCAATAACAACTTCCGGTAAGAACAGTCAATAACAACGCCGTGTAACAACAGTCAATAACAACTTGCGGTAACAACAGGTAATAACAACCCCCCCTAACAAAAGTCAATAACAACGCCGTGTAACAACAGTCAATAACAACCCGCGGTTACAACAGTCAATAACACCCCCATAATAACAACAGTCAATAACACCCCCGTAACAACAGTAAATAACAGTCCCAGGTAACAACGGTCAAGAACGACCCCGGTAAAAACAGTCAATAACAACCCCCGGTAACAACAGTCAAAAACAACCCCCGGTTAGAGCAGTCAACAATTACCCTCGTAACAACAGTTTATAACAACCCCTAGTAACAACAGTCAATAGCAACCCCCAGGTAACAACGGTCAATTACAACGAGTTTGATGCCTGTTACTCGATTGCTGAAGTGAGTGGCTCACCACAACAATACAATGCCCCTGCATGTGATGTTTACTTAAAGACAAGTGTCCCATCAAGGTTTAATATGTTTTATGGGCAGTATTCTTAGCATTCTGTTGAGGTTTCCATTTGGAAGTCTGGTGTGGTATTCTCAACAGTTCTTGTACAGTTGGGGCATTTTAAAAGGAACTTGAAAAAACGTATTTTGCATAATAACCTCACAGTACTGAACATTATTTTTTGTTTTTCTTTTCACTTTAAAAGTTATTTAACCGTAGCAATGCTATCAATCAGTATCTCGATCCAATTAGGGACATGGAAAAAAGCAGACTTTGCTTTGCTTTCGGTGAGGTCTATTCAATATTTAAATCTATGTCTTTTACAACTGACAGCAATCGCTATCAATGAAAGAGCTGTGCCAGTTTTAATTTCCTTCGAACAACGTTTTGTGGGCATTTCATAGTACAAGCCATGTTTGATCATTTCAAATATAATAACGCCTAAATTTAGGATTGTCTTTTTTAAATGTTCAAATTTTGGCAATTTTTACCCATTTCAGGTAAACTTTTCATATTTTTTCAAATGGTGAAGTTTCACATAGATAACTCTTCCAAAACAACTAGTCAAATACCCACTTCAGATTTCGTGACAGTCTCAAAAATCCTTTTCTTTAATTATAAACAGTAACGCATTACACAAATTACATTTTGCATAGTGGGTGAATATTATTTCACTTGGTTCTGGGTTTTCATCGACTTCAAATTTAAACGATAGAGTATGCCCACGGGGGGGGGGGGTACCCGTTAGAACCTTGTATGCTAACCAGGACATACTATTCAGCAATAAGCTAAGGGTTGGGGTTGCGATAAATATCTGCCTTTATTACTGTGTATGTGGCTTCTTTTCTTAGGTCGACTGCATTTTCCATTCAAATTTTAGTTATAAATTCTAGTAACAACGTCACTGGAAATATCTTAAGGCAGTAGAAAGACACATCCTAGTGATACAATATCAGCTCACTACACATATGGTTACTTAGGTGCATACTCGTATCAAGAGTATGTATATTGGACGCTTCAAAACAGATCAGGTTCAAGTCAAAAAATAGAAAACTCAATGGAATTTTCAACATCTTTATGGGTGACGTTTTTATATTGTTTTTGGTTTCATATCAAACAAAGGTGCCCAGCAATCCATTTGTAATACAGTTCCTTGTCTGAACGGTGGAACGTGTGTGCCCACTAACAATGGAGGCTTCTCTTGTTTATGCACATCCGGGTTTTCTGGAGTGACATGCCAGCTAGGAGGTAAGCATAACGAAGGCAATTGCTTTAGAACTTTATTAACTACATTATCAGCAAGTTAGGCAATGGACGGGCCCTAGATTGGTATCAATAAACAAGAGCAAATGGAGGTCGCTCAATCATAAGCAAATATAAGGTAATGAAATGTTCTGATTGTTGAATTAAACAGTCCCCTACTCGCTGAGTGGAGAAAGTAGATGATTAATGAAAACATTTTAGATTAAATCACGGTTTGTAAATTTCAATGCACTTGTTCATCTCATGGACCTAAAGTGAAACGTTACTAAATCGGTTCCATGTTGTCATCCTAAACATTTTTGTTTGTAATGAAAAATATGCTCTGCTACTTTAATTACATGTACCTCATTAAAATATGGCCTTGAGTAGGTTAAGTAGTGAAGTGATCTTAACTAGATCTATGAAAAAGTGTTGAAAAAGAAGTTAAAACTTTACAAGAAGAAAGCATTAAATTCTTGAACTGGCTTTCGTTGAAATCCAATACGGTCAATAAATTTACACCGCTCACCGTCTTTACGGTGAATCCCGACCACCTTGACTCATGTTTCACTGTAAACTAGGCAAAGAGTAGTGGTGGTGGATAATATTTTGAAGGACATACTTCTTTTCTATTTTAAGAATGGATGTAATCCAAAATCCTTTTTTAGCCGAACCTTTGTTTTTTAATGACCACCGTACCTGAAGTAGGGTTAAAATGAGGGACTGGTGTGTCAAATATGTTTTAACAATCTTCAACCACTGGCAACAGCTTATATGTATTTCATGTTATTCGCGTATCATTACATCTCAGGAACAAACACGGCGCCTCAAATAACATGTCCAGCAACCGTTACAGTTCAGTCTCTGGCAGGAAATGCTGGGAATATCGCCACTTGGGCAGATGCAACATGCACCGATTTGGAACAAGCAGACAACCTTTTGACCGTTACTTGTAGCGCTGAATCTGGAACATTCTTCGTCGGGGTGCAGACAAACCGTGTAAACTGCACATGTAGCGACAATGGGAACCTAATAAGCACTTGCTCATTTAATGTTATCATTGAACCAGTAGGAGGTAGGCCACGTCGTCAATTAAATTGCATATCTTTGTAATTTATTTTTCTTTGATGAAAGTAAAAAATCAGTTGGTAGAGAAATATTTTCATAGTTCAGTAAGTGTATCTTTTTACGACTTACGTCTGTTAACCAGGCTGGTACAACCCCAATAGCCGTGTTCCCATTTGATCCAGGGAGGTGGATCTTGATCTACCGAGGTGGATCAAACACTAATGGGAACGCAGATCAACAACACTCACTCAAGATCAAGATCCACCGATTTTGATCGACCGTTCGGGGTAGATCAAGATCCACCGCGCTGGATCAAAGTTTGTAATGGGAACACATCGGTAGATCAAGTGACCCTGGATCTCCGGTTACACTCATGTATGTTTTTGTGATACATCGATACGAAATGCATGGCAGGCCGACTTGTAAACATTGGTGACCTTTTCGCGCTTGCGCAATGTGTTCATAAAACACGTTTGATCTACCGCGCTCACTCAAATGGGAACGCGGATCTCGATCAAGGTAACTGATGTTGATCCACTTCGGTAGATCAAGATCCACCTCCCTGGATCAAATGGGAACACGGCTAATGAAATAGAACTAGTTTTATCCAATTCAAAATGATAGTTTATTTTTAAACAAATTAGGAACCATATTAAGGCTAAAAGAGAATAAACTCACTCATTCAGTATAACCACAATGTTTCGTTGCACAACATTATTGTCAAGTGTTTTGAAAAATTTTCAAATGTAGCAGCGGTAGGGTCACAGACTGTACATCTCAGTGTATAAATAAAGTAATGCTTGAGAAGTCATGAAAAGATCCATCAGGTGGTAGCGTAAGTTAAATAATGTGGATCTCTTGCTTCTTAAGACAAAGAGTTTAATCTGTTCTGGGTATGCCTCGACATCCTGCCATAATAGCCCTTTCATCTTTTTGTTTAGTTGAGGGTCTCAAAAAAAATATTCCCACTTTCTGGAATCTGACTCTTCGTACACTGTTAGAAATTTCTCTGTAAAATTTACATAATTTTTATGGCAAATTTTTTTCCAACCAAATAATGTTTTTTTTACAGCCAGACTGTAATCATGAAAAAACATTAAGTGTTTGTTTTTTCTTTACAGTTTTTGCATGTAAATTAGTTTACAAATGTCTACCGTAAAATCGAATTACAGAATTGTTCTGTTTTTTTTTTTACCTTAATTTTATGTGAATTTACAGCCTACTGTTTTCATTCTCGGCGTTTTAATATTTATTATAATATCGCTTTTTTCCTTTCATATGTTATTACGTAACATACACTTTACCATTACGTAGATCAGGTATTTGCTTATCAACGTAATGTGTCGTTACGAAGTTATTTTCAATCAAAACACAATGAGGATACTTTGTTATCACATTGTTGTCCAGTAGACTGCTATCTCTAGGAACTTTGTAATTGGAAAGTCACATTTTTGGTACAATATAATAATTGTTTTTAAAATAAACATGACAAAGAATGCAAATACATTGGTTGCAAACATTTCCAGACAAGGTAAACAATAAGTTTATCACTTCCTGATTAAAAAAAGCCAAAAAAGATAATATTCAAAGCAACAGCAATCCTTTTGTTAGGAAAATGCCTACAAAATAAGCTCCACCCATTTATGCAAAATGAGATTTACGTCATAAAGTGGTAAATTTACAGACTCTTTCAAGTAAATTTGTGAAACGTTTTTAATTCGATCAAGTGCATGAGCGCCTGTGGCGATGAGTTGACATCAGTATACCAATTGTCAGTATAATAAATGTAAGTTAATTTTCAAATAGGGCCATAAATTTGCCAAAAATGTTTTCTTTTTTAACTGAAACTTCGCAGAACGATGCATGTTATATATTGAAAATTTTCTGGCTATTTCTTATTTGTTTGTTTGTTTGGGCTTATTTTTGTTTCTTTTTCAGCGTAAAAACAAAATGAATGTTTATTAAATGACAGTATATTTATGTGAAATCAGAAAAATACAAAATACTGTTAAAATTTCTGTACATTTACAGAAAAAGTTTTACAAAGCAGTAAAATTTGGTTAAAAAAGCAGACAGAAATGGTTTTTCAAATAAACAGAAAATACATGTTAAACAACCTTTTTTTATTGTAGAAATACAAAGTGTCTGTAGAGATACAGAAAATCTCTATTAAAAGTAAAATACAAAAAGTTTAAGTTAAAAAAAGTCTGTAAATTTACAGAAATTTTTAACAGTGTAGGATTATTTTTGTGAGTTCCACGCCCTATAATAACTACTTTGAAGCCAGTCTGTTTCCCATTGTTTTGTCCATGTAATGTTGGTGGAATGGTAAATTACCCTTCTTTGCCTAATAAGTGGACAGTTTTTTGGTCAACATTATTGAATGTTGTCCCTTAGTCGTCATTATTTTCATATCTGCTAGGATACCATTAATCCTTTCAATTGCCGTTGTTGAAAGGGAATACTTAGCTCCCGAGTTATGCATGCATTTAAATTATCTACATTTGATCAGTTAAAGAAACAAAAATATGAACAAAGCGCCACATGAAACAAAGCGAACTGAGAGACATAAAATGAGAGAATGCCAGTTTGGCTGTTTGGCTTGAGCTTTACTTCTATAATTTGGCACATCTTTTATATTGGCTATTAATTCGTCGTTATTTGGCTCATCATCTCACATTAAATATGGATAGTCACCACATTGGGAAGCATATAAAACCTGAATAAAGTCACAAGTCTCGGCACTTGTTCAGATTTCATTGGTCAAATCCCGTGAACCCTACATTACGGCATGTAAAACGTGAAAAACCTCTCAAGCAATATTCAAATGTAGGCTGGAATTATTCCTGGATAAATAACATTCTTTTCAATGATACTGATTTTGTGTTTTTATCGAGAACTCTCTTCAGGTGATGCATAGAATCATGTGTAAGGGGTAAGGTAGGCAACGGGCATGCAGAGGTAGCCTAAATTTTCTCTGAAACCTAAATCTTTTTACACAAACCGTTATCGAACTCTGTCACATGGCTCCTACAGGAAATTCAGACTAACGATATTGACATCTAATCCTCACCTAACTAAGTTGAGAATCACTGCCTCTTGCATATTTAAAAACGATTTCGATCATCGTACTATCGCATTGCTGGTGAAAAGAGTATGCCTATAGTTATCTAACCTTACTATCGTTCTAAGTAACTTAAAACACATATTTTACTGATGTAATCGTTGGATTACTTAACCGGAAATTCCAATTTAGATCATAAGGATCAACTGCTACTATTAAACTTTCTACGGCAATTTCCTGTCACCATGATATATACTCTAAAGTTATACCTTATAAGAAAAATCGACTGCAAATATCGTACGGACTACAAGAATTATAACTTTCTAAACCACTCTAGGTCATCACTTTAAGGGAAGATGATGATATATCAAATATTGTTTTGATTAGCGAAAGGTAATTTAATATCTAATGTTTATTTTATAGTACAAAATTCGGCACCCCAGATTTCATGTCCAGCGACTGTGACTCTTGCCAACGACGCTGGAAATGTTGCGAATTGGGCACCTCCAGAATGCAATGATTTGGAGCAACCTGACAATTCGTTGACTGTATTTTGTAACCCCCCATCCGGTAGCTTCTTCATCGGTGTAATGACAACCCTTATCACCTGCACATGTACAGATAGCGGAGGGCTTAGTGCGATATGTACCTTTGAAGTTATAATTGAAAGTGATGGATGTAAGTATTTCATTAGATTGGAAATTCGCTTGAGAAAATGTAACACTGTTGTACAACTTCGACAATAAAAACAAATGTTTAATAAGAAAAGCTTTCGAGGATCGTACCTCTAAGTTGTAGCAACTATTGACTATCTGAACTACCTGAGTCTACTTTTGTGGTTTCGTTCCTTTTAATTGTGTTCTCGGAAGCCTTTAAAAATGCTAAAATTAAAAACATTTACCTTAGATTTCCCACTAGGCTGGTTTGTTCTTATTACAAATGTATTTATAAGTTGCAAATACGACGCCGAATTTTGGACTTCAACTGATATGTGCATGACCTGGTTTTGCTAAATCTTTGACCAAGTGTGTGAAATCAACAACGTCTTATGGGTTATTTAGCAAATGTCGATTTAACTATTTTACTTGTCAAAGCACAAAAAGCCCCATAATTTAACTACTCCCCACCTTTCTCTTAACTTTTTTTACATTTCTTTGGATAGACTCTTAAACTTCTTAAAGGACGTAACAACTGATAATAATATCAGTTAATCGACTGTGACATATCCTTCCTTTTTGCCTATATACAGGCAAGATTCTCGAGTTATACAGGCCAGGTTAAGCATGCTGGGTGTTTAGTAAATAAACACACCAGCGTTTTCTTTCGTTAAACTTGAATAGATTTTGCATTGGTAATCCTTGATTATTTTACTGATTAAATTAATTTACATATTTGCCGACAAACAAAGATTGCCTTCGAAAAACCTGAATTTTCATGTGATAAACAGAAAGACAAAATATTACTTTCGATTCTTTCAATTTCTTTTTAGGTTTTAATATTTTTCGGATGGATTTGAACTTCTTAAACAGCGTAATAACTTATAATGATGTTATTTAACTGTCAATAACACATGTTTACTTTTTGCCAATATGCAGCCTCGCCACTCACTGGATGCAGTACTAACCCCTGCTTAAATGGAGGCACCTGTGTTCCCTCAAGTAATGGAGGGTTTACATGTTTTTGCAACGGTGACTTTACAGGCGAAACCTGTCAGGAAATAGGTAAGACATGACTTTATTTACAAAGCAATATTGACTTCGACTTATAAATCTTTCCACATCATTCCAAACTCTACTCATTTATCAAGCCTCCTTAGTGTTACTGCTCGATAAACAGTAAAACCAGTAACAGATTTGCCAAAATGATTGATAAGACTACTCTCTGTGCACATAATCATTACTGAATTTCAGCGAGTAACTTACTATCTGGCATGCGTGAATCCTGTAAATACATGATGTGGACATAATTTCCCTTGCTTGTTTATTATTCCAAGTATCTGCACCATAGCGTTAAACCTATGTATGTCATTCAAGTAAACCGTAGAAAGAAGCTCTCATATATGATGCTTGCCAAGCTCTCTGGTACACATGGTCTAAGCAGTCATAACATCGTAAGGTGACATATCGTTTAATCAACGTTGTCTGATTCAGTACATGTATACCGGTAATCTGTCATGTGGATGGTGAGATCAATGACATAACTCCTTCCGCAGCAAATAGCAATTATAACATGTGGGGCTCTGGTAGAAGTGTCACTTACGTTCAGGTCTTTTACCTTTGTATAATATATTATAGGAATAGGTTGATAGAGCAGGTGACTG
This sequence comes from Holothuria scabra, assembly GCA_037179385.1. Classification (NCBI taxonomy): domain Eukaryota; kingdom Metazoa; phylum Echinodermata; class Holothuroidea; order Aspidochirotida; family Holothuriidae; genus Holothuria; species Holothuria scabra. The sequence goes on along the minus strand of CM074189.1, from coordinate 50,426,097 downwards.
TCGTAGATGACAAGCTCAATGTTCAGCAAATAGAAAACCCCTGTTGCCCCTGTGTCCAATTCATTCGGTACTGTCTGTTTTCTTCCTCCAAGGCATTGCACCTCTGCATCAGGCGTTTTGGGAATACTTAGTTTTGAATTACTTTTCCTAGTACATAGTTTCTGGCAACTGCTAGGGGTACGTTCTTAGGGTTCAACTAGTGTCAAGGTGAAAATTTTTGCTTTTATATTTAGTCTGTCGTTAAACCAGTTTTGTTTTCCTAACCGGTTATAAAATGTATAAAATGTCAGAATCATGAATAAAGATATCTGAGCTAAGCAAGAAGTCCCTCGTTTCACCTCAAGAATTGAATTTCATCTTACGTATCACGAATTGCAGGCGTTTTCTAATAAAGATGTCCAGAGGCTTGATGTGACATATTTGAGATTTTATCTTTTAATAGTTGGCTTAGTGATGTTGCATGTGACTCGCAATTATGTTTTATTACTTAAATCAACGACGACGTTGCTTTTCTTAAGTTTTCTTATTTATAATATCCATCGTATTGCTACTCTCTGAACTTTCAAAAACAAATCTCTGTTGTCATAACTATCTGTTGAGAGGTGATGAGATTTTCATAAGCGTTTTTTTTTTTTCACTAATTATGAAACATTTGTGTCAAGGGTGGCGGCGTCCACTTGCACTAAGTCTATGTTTACGGACATATGATGGAGTAACGTCCATCACTTAAATGAGTTGTGATTAAAGAATGTCCTCCTGCAGTTCTCCAGTTCTTTGTTGGGAAAAGATTCTTTACGGCGTTGCACCCTTCGTTTCCCAATGTCGGGAATTTCCTCGTAACCAGTAGTCATCTTTTTTGACTATTTTATGATCTGCCAGACCGTTGTCTCCATTGGGTCTTTTCATTATCACTTTAGTAATTATTAGCGTCAGGTATACATGTGATCATGTTGCAGAAAGTGTATTTAGCCACAATCATAAAAAGGGGTCAACAATTAGCAAAAAATCCTCTACAACTCGATTCTATCGTGGCTTAACACGATACATCTGAAAAACATCTGCAAAACGTGTAAAGCTCTAATTCATACGTAGACTTAACATCGAAGACAGAAGATACTATCCTATCGAAACATTCTCAATAAAAAAGATCTCAAGTCACTCATCTAGTCATCTAGTCCAACCAATCGGCTCAAGTCGAGCTTACCAAGGCCTGTTTTTTAGCTGTGGCTCATAGGCTTTTTTCTCTTTTCCAGTTGCGTAGCTACGGGGGGGGGGGGCAACTTGCGCCCAGGAAAATAATTTGGGGAAATTTGATGAAACTGAGGAAACTTGGTGAATTTTTTTATTCTACAAAAATTTTGAAAATTTCCCAAAATATTTATTATAGGAAGAAATTATGAAAATTTTATCATACAAAATTCGTGTTTTCATGTAACAAATTAACCCAGATTTCGTTAGTGTCGCATGAACCGGCCCTACTCGCGTTCCACAAAAATGTCCTCCCCGCGCAGCATATTGAATGTTCTCTTGTATACACGCGGTTGTTATGATCAGTGCATTTCAGTGCACAGTAAGCTGTTATTCAGGAATTTAACAACAGCTGAAACAGTACAACAAACACTGAAAGGTTGCAAACTCGAACTTATCCCCTTGTACATAGTCTCGGTGTTGTGCACTTTGGGAATTCAGTGAAAGAACGTGGAAACTGACAAATCACCAACGTAGACCCCGTGGATATATTGCCATACAAGCTAGTAGAGGGAGGGGTTAAGTTAAACTATACCTATTTTACTCCCTGAAATAACCATGGATGTGGCTGAAACAATCCATGGCCAACGATAAATTTAAGGTTAGTCTATAAACTAGAATGAACGCGACCCATGGGCATACTTAGATTTTGTTACTTAGCCAAAGCCTTGGAGGCTTAGGCCTAACAGGCTAGTTCGGGCAAAAAGTTTTCTGCACACTTGGGGTGTAACAATAAACGGGTCCATTAGTACCTCGTGGCCCTCTGGATTTAACAGACTGCTGTTCTAACAGGGTATCCTCTGTGATCGAGCCATTATTAGGCCTCTTTTTCAGTAGCGTACGAAGGGGGGGGGAGACCACTGGGCCATGCCCCCTCACCGATGCCATTTTTCTTTGTTCTTAAAAATACGTAGTCAAACTTTAGTAACACAGATTTTACTTCAAAAGACAGCATTTGTGGCACCAGATTGCATATTAGGACACCCGATCTTTCCAAAAATTTCAAAGGGTAAGGATTGCCGCTGCACGGTCTCTCAGTGATGCCATTTTTTTTTAAATTCCCCAAAATAGGCAAATTCTGACAAATTCCAATTTTTACTTAAAATGGTGGATTCTGTATCCCACTGGTGGCACCAATTATGAAAGACTACATGTTAGATTCTCTTTACAAGCATAAATACGCTTTTTTGGCCATTTGAGGGGTCTGGTTTTTCGAAATTTTTTTCTAAGCTCCACGCAAACTAGTGGTGGCGCTCCGTTTAGAAAATCTTTATGACAAAATAACATTTTGTGGCCAAGAAAAATCACAAACCCTATACCGGTCAATGCTCTTTTATTTCGATTCCTAAAAGTATGCAAGTTTAATGACAAGTTTTACTTCGTAAGGTAGCATAAATGGCATAAGAATGCATGTAAAGACACAAAAGTTTCAGTTTTATCCTCATGAACCACTAAGATTCAACTTTTAACAATGTTCCTGTCAAAGTCGAAAATCTTGCACCATTTTACATCTAGGCTCCTTGAAAATGTCCCAGAATTTCGGGACATCCCTCCCCTTAGACCCCCCCCCCCCCCAAGCTGGCGATCACTAACTATACTGCTGCCCCCCCCCCCCCTTCAGAGAAAACCTGCGGGCGCCACTGCGTGCGCCAAAATAAATATACCAAGAGTTACTATTTCAAATTGCCCTATGTTATACTTTTAATTAAGATTAAAATGCAGGTAATATTACATAATGACATGATAATGTTGTTATACTTGTAAATTTGCATATTTTATACACATTGACCGAGATAATTTCCATCGATGGTTCGACAAACTTTTCGACCACTTCTTCCTCCTTTTACAATTCAGGGGATTTACCAGGGCAAGCACTAATCTTTTTTTTATATCAAAGATTTTGATCATGATCAGAAGTTACACTGTTGAAAAAAAAAAAAAAAAACAGTGATCGTGTTTGAATGTCAATAAAATGACATTAAATAGTTGATATCAATTAATTGACAAAAAAGGAATGGTCTATTGGACCTTTATCCTTTTTCTGGAAAGTCGTGTTCAATAAATTTTAAAACCTGTAGCGTGTGGCCAGACTGCAAATCCACCTTCAATTTGGCAAAGAAACACATTTTAAGGCAACTGACGACGACTCGCCACGAGTCTGCTTACAACATTTGTTATGGAAAAACATGACTCTTAGTGCAGCATTTCGCACGTGACTTATTCGTCCCAATTCCCATTAATTACCTTGTTATTATTGTTAATATAATAAAATCACATTCATGAGAGAGCTAAGGACTCCGACACTTACAAGTATAGTACATCACCATACTCTATCTGCAGAGGGTGAAGTGATGTGTCATCCGAACGACTATAGGAGCATATTTCTTATTAATGTTTCCTCATTTACAAATTTTTCTTCCAGTCAGCGTCGCTAACTTGGGCTTTCTTACTTTATTCTTTAGTAATTGTCAACGTAGTGGGTCGCAAAACTGCTCTTATGCAAAGATATCGCCTGCTTTGCTTTTAAAAAAGATTGCCTGACAAAAGATCATAAAGGCATGATCATGGCAAAATATTGACAAAAATCGGAAAAAATCCTCCCTGCAACGTTTTGGTAGTATATAAAAATCGGCTATTCATCGGTCTCACTTCATAGTTTTGACAATAGTTTGCTAAAAATGGTAAAGTATTTTGGGGGTAATATTTGCAAAATGGTTCAGTTCGTTTCGATTGGTTATTTGTATATGAACCGCATTCGAATAATACATACACGTGCCATGTTTAAATAAGTAGAGTAGCTGTAACCGTATTTAAAACAAATATAAACGAAAGGTTTGAAGGGGAAACCAACGGCAGTGTTGTGATGGAATCACTAACCTAGTGACTCGAGTCACCAGTTTTTAAGTGACTGGAGTCGAGTCATTGACTCAAGTCACTGTACTATTTTAATGGGGGAAATGGGGGAATTAATCCTGAATTCTATCGATTAACTATCATTTTGAGAGGAAGTGACTCGAGTCGTGACTTGTTACAAGATTGCCCAACGGAGCTCTTGAAAGCTTATGTATGGTCCCCAAACGAAATACACATAAAGATTAGTAATAAACTGGTAATAACAAATAACAGGCATATGCCGATTTTGAAACTTTTCCAAATATCCTACTTGAAGGTACCTACTAAACAAAGGTTTTAACCCCTTGTGATCTCAAATGACATTTGAACAGAGTTGACTTGGCATTTGACCACTGCTGATCTGATATTTGACCTCTAATGACCAACCATTTTACGTCTGGTGACCTGGCATTTGAACTATGATGACCTGGTATTTGACTAATAAGGGCCTGTCACATAACCTCTTACAACCTACCATTTGACCTAAGTTTCGTTTCGTTTATTTTTTCAATTGTAATTGTAACCAGATGAAGATAAACGCATTTCCAGTCTGGTCCAACCCAGAGCTTTTCGTTTCAAAAATAATAAAACGACACATCCTGCATTTATCTGCACATTTGTATCAGATTATTTGTATCAGATTATCTCTTCCCCTTGTGGGATGGTTATGTTGGGTACTGTTTGGGAGGAAAACGAATTCAAATCATAGGGAAGTTGGTTATTGTGGTGTATATATAGGAAGATGCCTAACTGGTCGTTTAAAGTAAGAACCTGGCTGATCTTTACTTAAACAAAGTTCTTCCTCTCATTGTGTTTGATAAAATTTTTAAATTTACCCCTTGTCAATTCAAATGACCTTTGACCTCAACCAAAGCAAATTTATGAATTACATATGAAAGTTTTCCATATTAAGATACTGTAATAACAAGCATCACCGGTCAGTAGTCAGGTAACGTAAGGGGCAAACTTTTCGGGAGGACTGCCTCGGCACTGAGATGCTATTTAGGGGGCAAAAATACGAAAAAGTGTTGGAGGCAAACTTCTAACCCTTTGGGGGCGAAATACTGGAAGTTGAAGCAGATTACTCTAATTTTGCAGTGTTCCCTCTGGTTTCCGTTCTTAGACAAAGTTAGTCTTTCACTAATCTCAATCCTTAAAGAAGTAAATTTTTGCTCCATTAAAAACGACTTCATCAAGAACCACCGGTCATCTAAAGTGTCCATTTCCAACTCTCTCCAACACGAAGAAGCCTACATACTTTTAAATACTTTGCTTTCAAGAACCAATTTTCGGCCTTTTACTCGGGCCGCCCATGGCAAACCCTGACGTAGTGATGTTGACACTTGAAGCAATAAAATGTGACCATGTGACACTGTACGTCAAGTAACGCACTGGTAAACTACAAGGCTGCTTTATTAACTTTTCTTCCTTAAAATTCCAACCCCTCCCTAACCCAATTAAAAAAAAAGAAATAAATTTAAAATATATTGTTCATTCAAAATTTTTATATCTACTTGTCTCAAAACAGAGTTTCTAGAAGTACGTCCAGGGGAAATATTTTCTTTGTAGTGACCATTAACATGTCAATGTCATCTGATATAAAAATTGAGTCTACACCGCTTTAGAGAGCATTGGTATATTTCATTGTCTAATATGTAACAACTTAGTCCAAGGATTTGTTAGAACACTAAGGAGAAACGATGTTCTATAGTCTCTTTGTGACTCCGTTCCAGACCGTAATCCTGCTTTCATCCCGAGGATTTAACTTCACTGCTTCAATTAGTGACGATAAGTGACGCATTGTCCTAAACCCAATGAAGAGACACATTTCTTACTTCTGCTCGTTACCTTTGTTTTGTTACCCGTCGTGCAAAGATATGATATTTACTGCATTAGACTCTATGCTACTCACGATGTTTCATTTCTTTTGTAGTCAGTTCTTGTATAAAGCACTTCATCACTTATTTTTCTTAATTATAATGAAAAGAAAATCAATCTGAGGAAAATTAAAAGACTTGAATGACACTTGTTTTCAATGACGAAATTAAATAGTTTAGGAAAAAAAGAAGTATTTAGAGGCTTTGCAACAATATAGACGACATCTTTTGGTTATAGATAACTTGGAAAAGAAAGAGAGATTGCTATTTACGGGTTTGGTCACAGTAGATTTAACAATAGAAATAAAAAGACCTGTCAATAAAATAGTAGCACCTCAAAAGGTACACATCGTTTTCCAGTACGTAGTTTGAAACATTCGTTCGGTGTATCTCCTTTCCTAGCAATTCCCTGGTGAGAAGGGTGCAAAACTGATTGAATAAGTTTACCTCTTGTTGAAATGTTACTTAAAGAACAAGTTCTCTGTATCCTGGTCACATGTTTACACCAAGATGAATGTAGGCAGCAAAAGCAGTAATCTGACTCTAAGAACAACTTGACGATGCTCTACGACGTTGATCCTGTAAAGAATTATTCTATTGCAAAGATTAATGAAATAGACGATGCTTCGAGATTATTTTAAAATGGTTTACTTTTGCCTCCATATGCCACTTAGACTCAAGCGATGCAAGGAAAATTACCCAAATCTTACCAGCTGTATTTTTGAACCTGAACTGAAATCATTGGTTATTCTTTGCTTTAAAGAATCGCTAGTGGCTGTTTTTCCATACTTTTTTCATTTTACATGTTCTATCGGAAAAAGATAAGCCTTGCATCATCTTTGGCTTAGTTCCATCTCTCCCGATTAGCTCTTATTTTCATGCACAAGTATGATTACTAGTAAAGGAAAAGTCAAAAGAATGAATTTTTTAAACTCTTTTCACTCAGATAATGAGCCACCTGTTATAATTTGTCCTTCTGGTGATGATGTTGTTCTGCTGAATGTTAATTTAAACCCCTTCCGAGCAACCTGGTCAGCCCCGTCATGTGTAGATGCAACAGATGAGACAGTTAATTTCCCGACAGTCTGTGAACCAGAATCTGGCAGTGAATTTTTCAGCAGTGATATGAACACTGTGGTTTGTTCATGTATTAATCAACAGGGTATTGGAAGCACGTGCTCTTTTCCAGTTCAACTGCCCGGTAGGTGGTCATTTTAATTACAGGTTAGGAATTGTTTAAAAATCTAATGACATAAATGTGAGAAACAACGATAAATCTTAGTCACAAAATTGATTACATATTTCAACAGGGTTGATGCGAAATTTAGCTCGCTTATGTAGATTTTGTTGCATAGAAGACGACGTTTACAACTCCCTTGAAATATATACACTTGTTTTTGTGTGTGTGCCCGGTCGTAAATGACGAAGGTACACACACACACGCCCCCGCGCGCTACATAATCAGTTGGTCAAGACACACCGTAGGTACAGCACATACCCGTACTCAAAGCAAACGGGGTACGGAGAGCAGTACCAAATAAGAAAATCATCGGAATTCACATTCAGCCGGTTTGGTCATGCAGCACGTGAATGCCGCGAGGGAGGACGGACTCTTGCATATCACTTGACGGAGCTCATTGCAGTGTCCAAATTTTCGGGTAGCTACGCCAGTTGCGAGCTCCGCGTAAGAGAGGAAAGAGGACTTGAGCTCCCGCGAGCGTTCTGTACCCGCCAAGGCATTTGTTACAGGTACAGTCACAAACACATACACAAAACATCTTAACAGGGAACTGTTAGGACCTTACAATGCATTGAGGGTGAACCTTCACTGTGTTATGCCGGGATATGCGTGCATGCAAGTAACAACGTGCTCGAACGTTACTCCGCCTCATGTATCTACGCCCCGTGAGTCTTTGAAACATAACGCTGTCTTAACCGAAAACTATTGTGTTTTTTATTAGTTTGATGCACTTGAAATTGGCCGCCTCACATGAAGCCTTTTAAAAATAGCACATGTAGAAAAACCTATTCTATTTAGCTTTGACGAGAAAACCATTTTTTAAATCGGACAAAATAAAATTATCAAGACTTGTTCCTTTTATTGCTATATTTCGGACGTTCATTAGCTAGCTTCTGAGAGACCTTAATTTTCTATCATTGACACATAATTTCATAAAATGTAAAATCTTAAATTAAAAAACCTGATCTATAGTGCCTCTAGGACCAATTTCCGCTGTCCCATCACCTTATATTGCATGAGTTTCAGGGGGCTTTGCCCCTGCATCCTCAACGGGGCTCTGCCCCTGGTCCCCAGCAGGGACCCTGACACGAACCCCTGGACCCCACGCGTTCAAACTCGCCATTCACGCCCCTGGTGCACTAGTGATTCTCTTCCGTGTCAGTCAGGGAAGTCAACGATTGTGGCCCGACCTCCGAAATCTTGCACACACCACTGTTTCGCAGAGGCCCCTAGCGTGCCACCTAGTGACCTCCTTAGGAGTCCAAGTGCTGCATGCTCTAATGGGGATTTTTTTATTATTACCAAAAATGTACCTATATGCTGATGAGGCATTGGGTGTGAGTGTGACTTTGTATACATTCGTGTGTGAGCGTGTGTGTGTGTGTGTGTGTGTGTGTGTGTGTGTGTGTGCATTAGGTGGATCTATTGCCCTAGGAGGCTTTGATGTAAAAGACAATATAGAATACCTTTTATTACAAAATGTACTTAGTCTTACTTGACAAAAAGCAATGTCAGTCTTTCATATTCTCCCAGTTATATTATAATAAACTTTTACTCCTTCCGTTGTGTTCCGTAGGGCACATCAATGGTAAATCGTAATGTGTTTGTCCGTTTGTAGGACCACCGAATTCGCCAATATTGGATATTTGCCCGAACAACATCATAATGGAATTGCAGCCATTTTTAGTGGAAGCACAAGTAACATGGACTGAGCCCACTGTTGACAATACCATAGCTTTTCCAAATTTCGAACCGGGTAGCTTCTTTCCCATTGGAAGAACAAGGGTCCTTTACGAGTTTCGTAACACGAACACTGGAACAGTTGAAGCGCAATGTTCATTTGATATTTTTGTAACAGGTTTGAATCTTCTACAACTTTTGAGTCATCCCTAGATCAACTCGTTACTGAAACAGGAATAGTTCTAAAGACACTACAAAAATTATAACTTTGCTAGCAATAAATTAGTTGTTTTGTTTACGTGTGTCATGCAACAATTGAAGCTTGACATTTTGGTTATAGTTAAATGTCCATCATTTGATAACGGGTAGCAGAGGATAGAAAGATGTTGAACTATGAAATTTCACATTTCGAGTCTAAAATGCAATTTAGTAAACAATGTAGAACTGCAAGGAAACATTCTCAACAAGCCCGTTACTAGAAACAGTAGCCAGAAAAGGTTATCAAGACCTTAAAATTTAGAGATTTTCTTTACATTTGTCCTTAACTTTTTCGTACATAATGAATAGCAAATCAAGTATGTTTCTTTCGTAGAATATGAAATTCGGGAAATTTGCGACGAGTCACTTGGTCAAAAATAACACCCTGTCATGACAAGTTGACTTGCTATTGTACAGTTGCGGAGCATCCCAAAGTAACATAGGGAAATGGCATAATGGAAAGTTGTTCATCCCAAAGTTTAACTTCCATTAATCTTCAGTTCGTTATTCATGGAGTTCAATATTTCATTGTTTAAATCTTGGTTGAGTTGATGTCCCCCTACTGAAAAGATTAAGTATATGATTACATATTTTTCCCAAAACAAATGTATTACATTTAAACAAAGTTGTTAATAAAGGTGCTTAGCTCAGTGAATTATTTGAACTATTTGTAAGCGACATGATTTTTAATATTAAACCTGATATTTTATAGTTTCAGTAACAGTAATGGATACCTTTGACCTGATGTATCCTCAAAGTGGACTTTACAGACCCGATGAGAATTTAGCCTGGACTGTCAGGTCTCCGTTACCATTGATGATTACTCTGCTGTCGATCGACGTAAGTCCTGGCGATTTCCTTCAGTACGGTCTAGGATCTATTTTTGGAGTCAATCCTCTCCAATTTTTTGAAGGCGTTACCTCTGCCTTTACGGTAACGAACATGATGACTGACACCGCAGCCTGGGTTTTATTTAGGTCCAACACAGACACTGAAACGGGAACAGGATTCACGTTGGTATTTAATACTATAGGTAAGGATATTTATTTTCCCGGTGCCTAAATGCAATTTCGTCGCATTTATAAAATCAATGTAATGTCTTTTTCCCCTTCATTGTTGGAGCTAATGCGTGATATTCTACAACTGATGTAGATATATTTCCAAGTAATACATTTCATTACTTTACGAAAGATACGAATGATACAATTCTAATAAAAAAGGCAATGCTTAAATTGTTTGCATTTTATTAAATGACAATCATGATAACAAGTGTCTCGGTAAAGAAAAAATCCTTCACGGTAAATTACATATTTTTTATTTCACATGTAAAGCCTTGCCAAGTACTGGACTGAGAAAGCGAGCTGCATCAAGGCAAAGTACACAAGGTAATTATTGCATTATTTTACTCCCAAATTTCTTTTAACCATAAACAACTATAATATGATCATGTGACCGTGGCACGTTCTTTGCATTACTCCACTTTCCCACAAAATGTTTAACAAAACGAAAGTCGAAAAAAGCAAAGCTCGGAATTTCCTTGCTCTCCATAGGCAACCAGTGTTCGTCCAACCCTTGCTTCAACGGTGGAGTCTGCGAAGAAAACGTTGGTGATAATGGGTTTACCTGCACATGCCAAGAATGCTACCACGGAAACTTATGCCAGCAGTGTAAGTAAATAGTCAGCGCCTTTTATCACCGGGAGTGAAATATTTTTACAGTGCTCACATTGTTTACAAAAGCATACCTTTCCAATAAAGCCTTACATCTCTTTCAACTGATCTGAGCTCCTGACATTATTGCGGCTTATGCTACTGCGTGAAGCCGTTTCGTGCAGTCTGAAATACCTGAAGGGAAAATGTGAAAGTGTTCCTGTTTGTTAAACTCTGTCAAATTCTTTAGCAAATTGTTCAGTTAGTTTACCAGGGTTTAACGCCATTTCTTAACAGATTGGTGCTCAGGTCCCCTTTACAGCAATTGGTGAACACCGAATTGGGTTCGAGTTTACTGCTTATGCAGTTTGTCAGACACAACGACAATAGGTTTTTATGCTGTAACGTTGTTTCTTGAGAAAGCAACGTAGACACCCACCAGTAAATCAAAGGCAGTGAGGAGTGTAACTGATATCTAAGTTTGTTACATGATCTTTGCCTTCAATTAATTTGTTTCCATTGTTTTTACATTGCTTGAAAAGCACTTAACACATGGTGACTGGCCTGTTAGTTAAACCTATAAATGTTGCCTAACATTTCTGTTAATTGGCATACATCTGTTACTGTCAATCAATCAATCAGATGTGAAACCTGACCATATCAAGTGTTCATGTTGTGTGCTCCATTACCTCCCTGCATCCATAAGATGTAAGCAGGCAGCGAAGGACGATGTAAAAAAATGTAAGAAGGACAGTTTCATCATATTTCTGTTAAAGTATTTGGTACAACACGTTCTGAGAATCGAACATTTGACGTCCGCAGGTAGAGTTACCGGTAATGTTCTACCAGTTGACGCAGAGGGTCTTCAAAGGTTAATGCTGCTAAGCCTATAATTCTTAAATTTAAGTCATTAAACATCTTTTTTTCTAGTTTTTGTCCCTATCTTGTATAAGGGTTATTAAGTTAAAACCTTGAAACTTTTTTAAGCATGTGCGACTTGGTTGTGTACTTTATAAGCTACTTAGACCCCGATAATTCTGTTACATAAACATTATCCGTCCTTCACAAGATGAAACTTTATGAGCAAGAGTAGTAGCGGTTAACTTGTTTTGAATCAACTGCTAATTTTTTTTTTCAGATTCATATTAGAAGTATCTTTTAAATAACTGTAGGGCTTCAATGTTTGATATTCAAGGTAATCAAGCGGTTATTTGCAGTGAATTCAAAAATTAGAACATAATATTGTCTCGTGCTCCTCAACTACCAACCATGTGAATGACAAATTTATGTTGAGGTGGACCTGGACCTGGACCCCATAAGACCGTGAAATATGTTACACCTTGACCTTTTCACCTATCTAGCTGGCATACTAAAACACATACACATAGGTATGATTTCACGTCCGCATGTAACTAACTAGACGCGAATGGAAAGTTTAATTAAAATAAGTTAATTGTAAAGTAAGATTTTCGAAAATCCAATGATGAGATATGATAACCATATAAACTTATGTTAAGGATAAAAAGTTGAAAAGGGCAATACGTGTATATATTTACCCTACTAACACCAAAAAACCACCTCGTAATAAAACAGGTTGTCTCCAAGATATATGTAAACCACCGAAATAGAAAGCGAACCACTTTGTGTTTTGTAATGAACCAAGAGAGTCAGGCGAATAATCTTTGCAAGTAGAAACTTCTTTAAATCCCAAACAAAGATTATTCGCCTGTCTCTATTGAGTTTCTAATTCAATATAGTTCGATATTTGTACGTTCTCTACAATCAGCCGCATTCTTGGTTCTAAAGAATTTTACCTTTTTACGTTTTCTTTAAATAATAAAATGCAGAATCCCCCTAGCCTGAACGTAGAGAAAATGTGCTCACCTTAAAATAAAACATTGCTACTGATGGCCTTTTTTCAAGAGAGGAACAAATATCATACAACCATATTGTTGCTTATCAATTCTGAAATCCGTATGGAACAACTGTTTTAACGATAGATACAGAAATAAAAAGAAATTTGTGGAATATGGCAGATGTTTCAAAAAATTTGGGATGAAGGAACTTTCTCTTTAAATTCAAATTAACTGCTATCTGACTTGTAATGGTATAATATTTTAGTAATCCGTACTTATATTTGAAAAATTTTCCAACCTTCAGTATTACATGCTTATTACCAACAGTTCTCAACCATTTACAATTCATATAGGTATATAGCTAAATCCAGTTAAAACTGCAACATTACGATAAATGTCTACAAAAATGCGCTGTTCTTGTGAGAACTTGCTGTCATTTTTACCTTAACAGAGAAATGTGAACGTTCGTTATAATATTGCGTATCTTTTATAGACTTTGATGCATGTGAAGACCACGTTTGTCAAAATGGGGGCATTTGCACAACTCAAGAAACCGCCTGTGGAAACGCTACATGTGAATGTCAGCCTTGTTTCATTGGTTCTAGGTGTGAAATTGGTGAGTTTCTTTTGTCTAGAATTTGGTGTAAATATAATACCGTACGTCAGCTAAACAACTTACAGATTTTCTAATATATTCTACATAAGAAGAACTGTTTCTGTGCATTATTTAATCTCATTTAATAAAGGAATTGTTTTTGGAGTATTATGTGTTAAATTTTACTCTCTAATTTATCAGAATTATCAACTTTCCTTCATATCAGATATTATGCCCTGCAACCACAATCCCTGTAAAAACGATGGAACTTGTCGTCAGTCTTCTGAAACCTGTTCTAGTTATATGTGCGAATGTACTGGTTGTTTCACAGGTTTCGATTGCGATACAGGTGAGGAAAAACGAATTTCACAAAAAACGTTTTTCTGTTCTCATTTGGTGATTTACCTACCTCAAGATACTAAGTACAAAACATTTACTACACAATTACTGCAAGGCTTCAATCTTAACAAGAATGGACACCATATCTTCTTTTTAAATATCGTATTTCGGCATGCCAAATGATGTCAGTATCTATCTATTCTTCAACATGATTTATAGAGGCGTTAGTTTCATAAACCACCAGTCCTTATTACTTCACGCATATTCGACATCTAAATGAGTACATGTTTTAAAAAAACAACTTGCCCTCTGGATGTCTAATACCGCTTCATTTCATTGGAGTGTAACTTAAATAAACTGTTCTCTTCAAAGAAAAGAAAAAAGTTAAGGACCTACACACTTGTTTTACATAAAAGTTTATTACTTCAATTTCAAATTCTTTTCAAACAATGTGCTTACCTTCTGTGCATATTTACCACAAAATTGCAGCAATTCCTGATCCGTGTGAAGTAAACCCATGTCTTAATAACGGCATCTGTCACCGACGTATGTATTCGTGCGATGCGTTTATGTGCGAGTGTCCACTGCCGTTTGAGGGTGCCAGCTGTGAAAATGGTATCGTTTTTCCGTTTTTATTTCTTTTTAAAATCTAACTACACTTTTTTTAAATTTCTAATAGTTGTTTAGATCGTTTATAGTTGAATCATCCACACATATTTTACATACGTTTGATCTTTCCAATATAAAAAGGTACCACAAAAATGCCAGTATCTTATTTAACCCTTGGTCTGCTGAAGAAGTTGGCAGGTTGTAAATTAAGGAAACGTAAAGACCTGAATCAAGTTTAATATTTAATGAACTGCTTAATAAAAACAGTGTGTAAGTTCTAGCCAGCATTAATGTGTTCTGGTTTAACATTTTTCCTGGCAATCAAGTCTTTACTTGAAAAATTTCCCATTCTTTCTAAATAAACGTCAAAGGTCGATATAAATATTGGAATCAGAACAGCAGAAGAAAATACGACAGGTATTGACCAATGTCTGGTCCCGAAACGAAAACATACAAGCAAACACAGTAATAATTTATTTATTTTAGGACACAATGTAAGAGTTCCATGTGCTGATATTTCGATAGCTACCTGAAGAAACGAAATTGTAAAACTGTAAAGAGTTTCGATTAAACTTTAACTAAATATTTCGCTAAAACTGTTTCTTTGATGATGCTTGAACTTAAATATGTGTTTTTTTTGTTGTTGTTGAAGATGAGCGCCTTTCTGTCGACTCATGTAACAGTAATCCTTGTCAGCATGAAGCAAGATGCTTGTCGTTAGATGATGGGGGATTTATGTGTACCTGTGCTCAGAATTTCAAGGGCCCCCTTTGTCATGAAGAAATAACCGAAAGTGAGAAATTAGCATGCTCTTCATCACCATGTAAGAACGAGGGAATCTGTCTCAACAGTTTTGTTAACAGCCTAAAGATGAATACATCCAACCACCATTATATGTGCGTTTGTCCTGACGGGTTCAGTGGAAAGAATTGTTTATTTTCAACAGGTACACAATAGCTATCTCTTTCAATTATTTTACTTTTATAATGCAAGAAGACAAATCCTATGAATCGCCTTCATGTTACTCATTAGGAGGGAACAATAAACCTTAAATTTGTCTAACTCTGTTGCATGCATATACTAAGAATGCTAACGAAAAACAGAAGAAAAACAACTACTAATTAAACAAGGTACTTCCTAGCTACTTGTTATGATTCTTATCCTACCGGGGAAGGAACGCGCTGGATTGTTGTCTTTGAAATTGGTCGTTAAAAGAATGGGAATATCAACACGACCGTGTGCAGCTTTTTCAGTGGGATATATGGATTTAGAACAATAGAAATATTTTATTCAATGACTTTGACTGGCAAGTGTCGAAGGAACATTCAGGCTTATCAAATGCTACATAAAGGCCTGAGGTCCCAGAAGTTTTCTTAACAGGAGAACCACGTCCCTTAACAACAACTCGGGTCGGGACGCAACTCGAAACCCAGACAAAACCAGTAGACTGCCAAGTGGAAAGGTGTGGCACAATAGACTGTGCAAAAAAGCGTCATTTTTGTCTATTTCCATGATTGAGATAAGATTTAATGACACACCAGCATGTGTTACATAGAGTCAGCCAACTCGAAAAAATGGTTCAAAGTTAAATTATATTTTTAAGTATCATGGTTCAAGTGCAAGTTTGGTTTCCCTTTAGTTGCCTCTTACGACAGGAAGGAAACACTGTGGGCATATTTTGAAACACGAAGCCAACAGGGTTGTCAATTTCCATGAGACACCTGAAAATGATCTTGGGGTCATATCAGAGCAGGGTTTTGAATCTTTGGATGAAAATTAGGGCTTTTGTGTAAGGTGCAATGCAAATTAGCCTTGGCTTAAAAGATCTTCTCTTCCTATGGGATAAGGAAAAATGTAGATTATCGAGAAGACTGAGGCTCATTGGAGTTAGATACAGGTTAAGGCTTTTAACTCCGGGAGCACCTTCCTATTATGTACCTGTTTCTATTTTCAGAATCGATTAAAAATGACACCCCGCAGGTCCATCTTCCTTGCATGTAAAGCAAAGTCTTTCTTAAAACTACGGCAACTCCACACACTGTATACCTGGCATTTCAAGAGCTCATGGACGAGGTGTGGGGCATAATGAAAATACGGACTTGAACATGATGATACGTAGGCAATTTTAATCCGACATTCCATTTTCAAACTGGAGAAGCTGATATTTGAAAGAAAACTCGCAATTATAAAGGAATCATTTCATCAGGCAATAAGAACCGATTTTTAAAAATTTTTACCTATTTTAACTTATAGTTCAAGACACACAGTACGACAAATGTATCGAGACAATTCACCCTTGCGTTAATGGGGGACAGTGCGTGAATATCTACGTTAGTTACACTGATTTCATCACCACAGAATGCAAATGTCCACATCCTTTTGGAGGCATCTTTTGTTCCGAAGTGAAAGGTACGTTTTGAATCAAAAAAAAAAGAAAAACATTTCTCCCAAATCTATGCAAAGGACACAAATTCTCGCCATTTTATTATGATGTAAAAACTAAATATGCCAGGTTGAAAGGTAAATTAAAGGCACAAAATTCGAGCTAACTTAAGCGATGAGCAGCTTTGCAAATATTTCTTTGCTTTCAACCTTTTGTGATAGTACCTTCATAAATCTAAATCAAAACATAGATTTGCAAAAGAACTAAACTTGAACACTGGACTACCAAAAGCCATGTACGTTTCTTCATCATTATGTGTGTGATATTTTTTTCTTACCAATTCATTATCTTGCTGAGCTTTTGAGAACATAAATCAAATTTTATTACATAAACACCAGTACTAACAAATAACACATTACATTTTATATGGCGCACGATATCAATAAGCGCTTCACAAAGTTGTAAGGGAAATATATTCCTCATAACGACAGTTTTATGTACAGTTTTTAAATTATAAAATTAACTACATTTCTTTTAGAAAGTGGAAGGGAATTGAAAGGTCTGGGTCCAGCTACCATAAAAAGTTAGAGTATATAAAGTTAGAGTATACACAAATAATACCACATTTGTCTAAATCGCTCAGAATGTCTAAAAATGCATTGTCTTTAACGAATTTCGTGTAATTTTGGGAACGTATTTATATTTTTCAACAGAAACTTCTGGCAAAAAGGAGAACGGACTCTCTTCGAAATCTCAAAACAATAAAGGAGAAGCATTTCAACCGCAAGTGTGATATTTCGCAGTTTGATATCACGTCAAGATTGCCTCATGTTATAACTGTCCACTCTACTCATTTTTGAATTGAATAGAAATGCTTATAGAACTCTTATAGAGCTAAACAGAATGAACGATTTCTTTACACAAATGCAAAGAGTCATTATATAAATTTGAATTCTCTTCTGAGTTCCTAAGAATTCCTAAAGAAGTTTCCAAAGCTCAATTCCAGTACATAGAACAATTTCGAAATAGAGCAATCATACAGTATACTCACATTTTGATACTTTCTGTAGAACACCTAATTTGCATATTAACTAATTTAAAAGTATGTAAGGTAGCTCAAATCCCTGCGTTGATTTTAACTGTATGCTTAATAAATGTTTAATGAAAGTCTCCACGAAAGCGTTCTTCCTAATTGAGCATAGATTCTTAACATTCCTTCTCCTTATATGTGGTAAAAGGTAAAGTATCCGTGGCCAGAAGTTGATGTACGATTTTTAAATTTATGTATAGGGCAGAACTAAGCCAATCATATTTGTAGCAATATAGACTGTTTGCGCCGGAACTTGAGGTTTTTCCATATCGGGATAAAATGTGCCTGTCCCAAAGTTGTGAATATTTGTGAGCACTAAGTATCCACCTCTTCACGGTTGTCTATTTAATAACCAAATGAGTGTCTGATCAAATTTGAGACCGAGGTAAAAACACAAAGGGCAAAGCCGCAAGGAACTTTCACCAACGTATTTACGAACACAGATGCCGGCAATATTCACTAGCACAATTTTATGCGGAAAATGGAGCACAAAGATTCAACTTTATGCTACAAATACCATGGGTTATTACGGTTGGTTAATCAAGTTGGAAACCATTTTTCAAGTTTTAACAAGGGACGGAATATTTTTTGTTTAATATCACTAATATGCAAGAATAATTTGTACTACATGAAGTTCATAGGAGCAAATATGGAACTAGGTTGATGTTATTCGACATATTTTTTCAATGGAAGGTTTTTTCCTTTAAAACTGTGTAAGTTAAACTCCGCTTTTTCTTCTTCTGTACTCAAATGTAAAATGGTGCATGCGCACCGATCGGTATATGGATGGGCTTGGTTGAATTACTCAGTTTGAAGAAATGATTTCGATTGAACTTTCCTCTTAAAGGTTAATCAAGCCTTTCAGCTACAACTCATGTACATTTTGTCTGAGTTATGAGTAAACGATTATTTGGGTTGACGGTATCCCATGTCACGTATACACATACACATTCATGTAAAATCGACCGGTGTTCGCATTTTACGTTCACTCATCAGGTTTCCACATATGAGCGTTATAAAAACTGTTTTGACCTAGTCGTCTGTTAAGAATGCCTTCCATTCCATGCTATGACGGCTGATTTCCACCAGAGTTTTTATTAATTGCATTTGTTATCAAAAGCATATCAAGTACACACAGAATGTCTCATGTAACTAATGCTCAGCTACCCATTTTAAGTACCATGATGAAACGTCCCCTCTTACTTTTTGTTACATCCTTCATTTCTGCTTGATTAATCTTATCGCTTCAGGGAGGAAAAGAAGCTTACTACATGCCGACTTGATTAAGTCAAGTTTCATATCTGATTTATTGATTGACAGTAAAAGATGTGTTTCAATACACAAAAAGTTAAGTAACATTTGGGGTTAGCTAACAGTTCAGTCAGCATGTATTAATTGCTTTTCACGCAGTGTGAACACCATGAAAGCATAGCTCATTTGAGGTCACAGATCATGTAACAAACTCAGATATTAGTTACACCCCATACCGCCTTTGATGTGCTGGGGTGTCTATGTTGCTTTTTCAAGAAGCGACGTCACAGCATGACACACAGAATGTTTCAGGTAACTAATGTTCAGTTGCCAAAAAAGTACGGGGCGTTCCCTTGTCTAATTTGACACATCCTTTTCTCTAGACACATCATATTTGTAAGCTACATGTCATATTACAAAGTGTTAAACCCATCGACATAAGATATATGATCACCGCTAAAAAGTAAAAGCGTCCAAGTTCCCTGTAATGTGCAACGATTTGCATGAATTATATTGCCCTGATATAATTTCTTAACAATTAAGTCTAATTGTATGGAGCTCCCGTCGCCTCGCAACACATAAAGCACTTTCCACAGCACATATGATAAAGACCTCTTGCCAATATCTCTAATTCATACAACAAATATTCCACACAAGATAGCACCTTGTGAAGCCCGGACTCCCTGTAATTATCTGCTCATAGACCAGGCGGAGAAGGGGGGTTCGTCACCCGAAAGCGAAATTTATGAGACCAAGTGGATTTGGTCCACACAAGATAGCACCTTGTGAAGCCCGGACTCCCTGTAATTATCTGCTCATAGACCAGGCGGAGAAGGGGGGTTCGTCACCCGAAAGCGAAATTTATGAGACCAAGTGGATTTGGTCAATTTTTGGTCGCTGATTCCAAAAATGGAAGGTAAACGGGCCATATCCGGGCTTTTCTCCGCCATTTTGACGTTTAAACTTCAAAGAGCGCCCTCTATTTATCAAAAATCTCGTTTTCTCCATAAAGTTACGGTCCAGTCATTAACTGATGTGAGATTTGGTTCAAATATTCTGTAAACATAACGTCAACTGATAAATACGGGGAAATATTAGTATTCATATTAATATATGCTAATTAGATAAGGTTAAAGGTCAAGTTATAATGTTAGCAGAGAAATAGGCCGAGGGTTTGAGTCATGGGATATTACATCAAAATAGACCTGCCTGACACCCTACAAACACAATAGATACTCAGATTAGAGCAAGCGGCAGGGTTGGCGCTATCTGACGACCCCCCCCCCCCCCACCTGGGAACAATGGACCTCTTTTGAAGAATTAAATTGTATAAGTGTAATGCCGACAACTAGGGTTGTGTTGGTTATCGCACGATCGTGGTTTGTAAGTTGACATCTTTCTCAAGGTACTAACTATGTAAAATACATACAATTTTAGTTATGGGGACAGATGTAGTACTAGTCACTATCGAAAAGTTTCGATTATTAACCTCACAAATGCGTTAAAGTGTATGGGCGTTTGTTATTGTTTTTCTTTTCGCCTAATGTTGTGCTCGGGGTTGTGATTTAAGGTCTGCCAAATTTGGATTTGTAATGCCCATGCTATTACACACACAGTGAATACTTTTTGATTGGGCACACCTTTTCAGTTTGTTGTAAAACATTTATTTATAGGAACTGATACCTTTCAGCAAAAATTTGCTTTTCACCCCAAATTTATAATTTAAAGGATTAATACTTCTAACCACAGATATATCGAAATGGCTTAACGCGTTTCTGCATGTCATAGGTAGCAGGAGGAAAAGAGTTGGTGTTATTTGGGTCTATAATTTTGTCGTAAACCGCGTTTGTGTGACATAAAATGACGCTTTATTTGGGGGGAATTCCCCTAAATTATGACGTCACAAAATTTTTAAATTGTGTAAAATCATTTATTTCGAATGAAAATTGGTGTGTCATGGGTTGCTTTCACATAGACATATCATTTCGAAGTATAATTAGAAATGTTGGTGTAAAATGAGCAAATGATCGTTTTTGTAAAAAACTTTAGATATTGTTGTCCAATCAAGGCTTGACATATATTTTATGACATCTTTCGGAGAGAACATTAAAGTGATTTCATTTACCGAGCCTTAGTCGTCACGGTTCTCAGAATCGGTTCCCGCTCTAAGGCATAGGAAGGAATATTTGCATAAAAGTGCCATTCACAGTGGATGTGTACGAAGGCGTGGGCTCAGAATTGGCTCAGGAGAGAATTTTTAAGTGCGCGGCTATTCATCTAAGGGGCTCATTTTCAGCGGTGGTGTTACCTGGGGCCGGAAGTTCGGATTTACTTGGAAAATCTCGATCCCTTGTGAACAGTGGTTTCTACTTCGGATAGCCTTGTTCCGGGAAATATATATAATGTGTGTATACAAATTGTCACGTTTAGCTAAGGAACCATAAAGTATCAAGCACTTTTGCAGTTTGCTTGGCCCGTGTGGTACTTTCTGCCATTGTTACATGAAAGCCAAGTTTTCTGTTTGGTCACTGAAAGAAAGGTCATGTGAACTTTTACTCCATCATCTCCTGTTTGGGTAGGAAATTAATATTTCAAGCATTTAAAGATTGATTTAAACATGCTTCATAGGCTACTTCTTCAACTTTGGCTTCAAGTTTACTCTGATGGCCTTCTGACCACAACTTACTTTTCGCTACCCCAAGTTTGGAATTTATTCCCTAAACTACGGTTCTTTTTCCTGGAACTCGTCTCAGACTCCTATGCCCTCATATGAAATACACGTAAGACTAACCTTTGTAATAAATCAATGAGATATTCTATCACAATCGCACCTTTAAAGAGGCTCATTGAGTCGATATCTATAACTTAATGAGAGTCTCAAAGGGTCACTATCACATAACAATGCTTATAGTTAGCATAGTAAGTCAAGTTTCAAGTCAAAAAGTCACAGAAAACACTAAAATTTGAATTTTATTGTGTCCTGACTTGTAACGGTTTTGTACACAATTTTAAAAAGTGTCTGTTGACAAATTTTGAAAACCGACTTGAACCGTTAGGCACTCACTCATAAAACTGTTACTTGTGTGTAAGGTATGGGGATTGTCTAAGTTTGACCATTTGTCATTGGTATGTGAAGAAAAATCAGTAGGTTTGGAAAAATTTGTTGAATTTCATGAACCAACTCAATGAGCCGCTTTAAAACAAATATTATTGACGTATTACCTACGTAGGCTATTGGGGTAGAATTGCATCAAAATTCATGGGTGATCTCCACTTCACTTCCCTCCCTTCCGTTCAAGTCTTCTCCAAATCTGCCGATTAAGCAGGCAACGTAGGTGGGAAGGTGTTCGAGACGTGTCTATAGCCCTCTCCCCTCCATACACGTATGCACACATTCCTGCCAAGAACATTTTAGTCTGCTTCAAAATGTCATTTTGTGTCGCTTTAATTTGACTAAAAAGGGGGGAACAGATGACAGTGGGATTTTTTCCAGGGGCTCTTTAGAGAGAGGCGGATAGCAAACTGATGGCTATGACATAAATTGCACATATTTTAATTTGAAAGCATATACCTTGCAAATTTTTATATTTACTTTTTCGTATATTTCCGGTTACAATGATGTCCGAAGTAGTAATATCTTTGTCCCACAAGGGATCTAGATTTCCCAAGTAAATTCTCCAAAATTCTTCCAAAGTAAAGACTCGGCAAATGAAATTACTTTAAATGTTCTCTCCAAATGATTTCATGCAATTTATGTCAAGCCTTGATTGGACAACACTGGTACTATATTTGTTCCCCATAAATACAATGGTATATATTGTATATTATAATTAATAACTGAAGAAAGAAGTCAACTTACAAACCACGATCGTGCGATGACCAACACAACCCTAGTTGTCGGCATTACACTTATACAATTTAATTCTTCAAAGAGGTCCATTGTTCCCAGGTGGGGAGGGGGGGGGGGTCGTCAGATAGCGCCAACCCTGCCGCTTGCTTTAAACAGAGTAGCTATTGTGTTTGTAGGGTGTCAGGCAGGTCTATTTTGATGTAATTTCCCATGACTTAAACCCTCGGCCTATTTCTCTGCTAACATTATAACTTGAACTTTAACCTTGTCTAATTAGCATATTAATATGAATACTGATATTTCCCCGTATTTATCAGTTGAAATTATATTTACAGAATATTTGAACCAAATCTCACATCAGTTAATGACTGGACCGTAAATATATGGAGAAAACGAGATTTTTGATAAATAGAGGGCGCTCTATGAACTTTAAATGTCAAAATGGCGGAGAAAAGCCCGGATATGGCCCGTATATCTTCGATTTTCGGAATAAGCGACCAAAAATTGACCAAATCCACTTGGTCTCATAAATTTCGCTTTCGGGTGACGATACCCCCCTTCCCTTCCCTTCTCCGCCTGGTCTATCAATAGTGTATTTGTATGAGACCAACAAGGAACAGAAATGTTCACTGTCATCAGGCTCACAATGTGCTTCTGACTGGCAATGAATTGATACAATCAATTACATTCAAAGATCTGGTATATTCGTATTTAAATGAACTTCCAACGACGAACTTATCATAAGCTTGTTCCAATGAAACGCTTGGAATTTGTCAATTTGAAAAATCAAATTCATCCCAGGACTGTTTGGTTTAAGTATGTGACGGTAAATCTAACAGTCATATATAGGTTGAATGGAGAGTGTCCCACATTCCTTCATTAAAACGATGTGTCAATAAAATCTAAGGATTTTATGCATTTTGCATTGAAGCAGTCTTCAGTGAGTAACGTAGATGAATTTTGACATTTGCTAAAAGAAAATGCCAATTTTCTATTCGTACAAATGGTGTAAAGAGTGGAATACCAACCTTGGCAATATAAGGCTAAGATGTTTATACTTCAAATGACCAAATTTGATCACTATTCTTACTATCATCCCTTTCCAATCATAGACGACAGTTTAAGACCGGATTCAGTCACGGATACCTTCATTCTTTCCATCTTATAATAGTTTTTGATCAAAAACATGGTGTAACTTTGACTCCTTGCACTAAATTTTGTTTTCGTATTTGCTAACGGCACCTTGCCTGCTATTTTTAAGTTTCCCCTTTTCACTTATCCACTACAGCGCATTACCTACTTTCACCGAGTCACCATTTCTTATCCAGCCAACATGCCCAGTTTGGCTCCAACTGGGCTCCAACTGGGCTCCAACTGGGCTCCAACTGGGCTCCAACTGGGCTCCAACTGGGCTCCAACTGGGCTCCAACTGGGCTCCAACTGGGCTCCAACTGGGCTACTTGCTTGGCCCCAGCTAGGATCCATTCGTGTTTGGCAGGTTTTCCCACATGGGGCCCAACTGGGCTAGCCTATCCCAGCTCATGCCCAGTTGAAGCCCAGCTGGGCCCAGCTTCAACAACTGAAGCCTAGCTGGGCTCCAGCTGGGCTTCAGATAGCCATCAGCTGGGAAAGGCTAGCCCAGTTGGGCCCCATGTGGGAACACCTGACAAACACGAATGGGCCCCAGCTGGGGCCCAGCAAGTAGCCCAGCTGGAGCCCAGTCAGGTCCCAACTGGGTATGTTGGCTGGGTACGCTCTTTAAAGCTTGTTCATATGGTTCGACTGAGTATACTGACACTCTGTAGCGTAATATGACATTCATGGGAACTTGAGCATGGTAGAAAAATATGAAACATTAAAATCCAAATATACCTTAGTTGAACTCACCATTCTTTCAAATCAAGGGAATAAGTGAATCCATTCCAGTGTCAACTTGTCACGCCGCGATAGTAAAAGACAGGGCTTGTTAAAAGGCGGAATTCCCTGTTTAAAATTCCTAAGTTTGAAGCAAGAAATGTTAATTTTCGACAAAAATGATGAAAATAATCTCAAGTTTAAAAGGAAAAGCTTACTCGGTTTCCAGGACACTTCAACCAGGTAAAACATGGTCACAACCCTGCTTATTTTTTCTATGATGTTTTCATGGTGCATATCCCCCTTTTCTCAGAATATAAAAGTGCTTTTAGCTTTTCTTCCTCAGTTGAGATCAACCTTTTGGCCTACGACTACTAGAATAATTAACTCTTACCGTTGGACATTTGTGTTGCACCAAGGAATTTCTTTTAAAATACCTACATTCGTTCGCGAAGATGCCTAGTCTTGGTCAAGACGTTATTACATTATTTTTCACCAAAGTTCAAAATAAGGGCTGGCATTAAACTTGACTTTTTGCAGGATTATTTGCTTCAGAAATAACGTCTTGCAGATTTTAGCAACTGAGAGACGTTTCCATATGTTAATGTGTCATAAACATGGTTATTCTCTACTTGAGCAAATGCTGTCGGGGAATTTCCTATGACTGGAATTGACCACGGTATCGCACTCATTTTTAGGCTGGGATTTGCGACATAATAATTACTTCCTCAGTCGTGAACATGAACCAGACGAAATAACACATGCAGTTTTGCGATATCAAACTTCGAGATAATTAGCTATCCTTCATCCTCGAAGAAACGTTTTCCCGTTTGTAATTGGTGTTGGCCCAGCTCTATCCTATATCACTGTGCGAGGCTAGTCAGTCATTGTACATGTCAGTAACGTTTTAATGTTATTTCAAAGAAGACTGTTGTAAGTGTGCTGTGTCCCAGCCTAGTTCAATGAATACTTTAATGTGAGTAAGAAAGCCAACATTTTCAGTGCTGCACAGGATGACATCCACTGGCTGGGTTGTTCAAAGGAAAGAAAAGGATCATGGAGATGATAACCGAAGCCTAGAAATTAAAGGTAAGTTAGCTTACTCAGGCAATGCCGTGACCAGTAACAGTATTGTAGTATATAAATCAGGGATTCAGATGTTCCTTGGGTTCAAACTTCCCAAGTTTGGATGATTCATGTTTTCATTTGGTTTAAAATAAATAAAAAGGTCGGTTCCTTGCTGGTGTTCCCAGTCGACTTTCACTGTACGTAAGACCCAGTCAGGGTTTAATCTGTAAATTGGGAGGGGGATGGTGTGGAACCTAGAAGGAGAGTAAAATCACCCTTTTCCTTCTCATAAAAAATAACATTACATAACATAAGAGGTTAAAGGGCAAAGGATAGGGCTAAAGCCCCATAAGTAATTAGATGGAGGTTTAATGCCTAGTTTCCAAGTTGGTACGTACGGTCGAGCCGGTTACGGAGGCCCCTTTTGCACTGTAGTCCTAACCCATAAACCAAGCACCTAGTCCCAGTGGTTACCTTAGTTTAATTTATATACTCTACCACAGACGATGACAAAAGAACTTGTCCAACATTATAAATGAAGAAAAAAAAATATAAGTGTCTTGGTTTAAGAGGACACGTATAGCAATGCTCGAAATTACATTATCCTTTAATCAACCCTTCAGGTGAGGTAATTATACACCTTTTTTAGGCTAGGGACTTGAAATGAAGTAATTGCCCCCGAACCAACTTTTAACTTTGACCGCCAAAGGCAGCATCAATTCAGACTTGGCCCATAGGGCTTGGTTGTTCAAAATTAGAATATATTTCGTATTACTTAATATTACTGTAAACCTAACTGCATATCTGCATATGCGGACTGTATAGTCTATAGGCTATGTATCATCTATTCATCTTGCGGATGTGGTTATTATGATTCTCTCAAATATAAAGACATTCAATTCTTATATTTCTCTCTTTGTACAGTAATCAGCGAGCCAGTGGACGCACACCTTAAAGTAGTAGCTACTGTGTAGTGAGAGCAATGCATGCAGAATCCCTATACCAGGTCGACAGGCACTAGATAAGTGAAACTTTTCTTTCACACATGTGGTTCCAGATGTATGGGTGTATGTACAGACGAATTCTTTTAGTCAAGTGATGGTCTGATTTTCGTCAGACATTAACTGAATTGAATTGAAGACTCGTAATTCCTGGTCCACCCGAAGGTGCTTCAGATGGCCCAAAAGGGCCGGAAAAAATGAGTCATAACACACCAACACCCATGATCGGTGAACACAAAACCGTCAGCAACAGCCCCATATCCGGACCCGGCAACCTTGGAAAGGAAAAGTGGACAGAGAGAAGGCGAAGGCCACCACCAGAGTCCCGCGGACAAACCCAATCACACCAAGCCCCCTCTGGAGACAAGGTTGGGCCATACCGATGATTTGTACCCTTCTTCAGGGCTACAATTGCAGGATGTACCCTTCTACAGGGCTACTGGATGTCTTCTTGGTGGCTGGTCTTGGTTTCTTCGATGACTGGTCTTCCTCATTTCTTCTGTTTGTATGTTAATTGGCCATATTTTTCCACTTCTGTTTTGTGAGTCCCTCTAGGGGTGTTTGTCTTAAGGTAAATTTGTCGAAGTTTCAGTTGTCCCTTGATAAATTTCCGAGTTTGTCTGTCCCTTTGTCTGCAGTTGGTAAGGAAAGTCCTTTGTAAGTCGCTGAGACGTTGTTTGACAGTCGGTAGTCTGGCAATGTGTAGGACTTCGTCAGAGGGGTGTCGGTAGTCAAGGTGGTGGGCAATCCTGCATGCTCGTCGTTGAGTCTTTTCGTAGTTTTCCAAAAGCGAGTCGTTTAGGTGAATAAGTGCGGGAGCTGCGTACTCAATAATCGGTCTGGTCATCGTTTTGTAAATTGTCATTGTCGTGGCAGGGGAGGCAAGTGGGTGGTCCTTAGTCCCTGCTATACGATAGAGCTGAGAGACTTGCTTGCGCATAGTCGTGGCTTTGTCCTTGTGGTGGTAGTTGAATTCTAGTCGTTCGTCAATGGTCACTCCCAGGTATTTTACCCGTTTTTGAGTCGGAATGAGTTTGTTGTTGAAAGTCACATGGGGGTCGCGTCGGAGGGCACTAGTTGTCCTAATATAGAGTACCTGGGATTTGTCCGGGTTCCGTACAATGCGCCAGTCGTTGCACCACTTTTCAAGTTGGTTTATGTAACTTTGGAGTCTTTGTTCGGCCTTGTCCGCAATTATGGAGGTTGCCCAGATTGCTATGTCGTCGGCAAATTGAGATAAGTAAGTCCTTTGGTCAGCGTTGGGTTGAGGTATGTCGGCAACGTTAAGGTGAAAAGGATAGGGCTGAGAGTACTGCCCTGGGGGGTACCCGTCGTAATACGTAGAGGTCTTGAGAGTGAGTCGCCAACTCTGTAGCGAGTCTGTCGGTCTGTGAGGAAGTTTGAAATCCACCTAATAAAGGTCGCTGGTATGTTAAATTTCCTCATCTTAAGCAGTAGTCCTTCGTGCCACATTCGGTCGAATGCTTTTTCGGCATCGATAAAAGTCGCTAATGTGTGAAGTCCTTTTCTCCTGGAGGAAGTAGTGTCTTTTATAATTCGGAAAAGTTGGTCAGTCGTGTTCCTCTTACTTCGGAAGCCTGCTTGGGAGGGTGGGAGAAGTTTACGTATTAAAGTAGTAGCTATTGTGTAGTGAGAGCCATGCATGACTGGGGTCCATTATCTTTAATAGTCTTTCAATTTCCTTGCATACCTGTATCATGAATGGTTGTTCACTTAATTGTATATTGATTCCCTCAATTTCACTGAATATGAGGGTTTGAAATTCATGTAGAAAATGAATAAAGACAATTTAAGGCTGATGGACTCCACTAATGGCTGCCTACAGTCACTTAACGCAAACATTTATCGGATTGCACAACGTGGTACTTCATGGAGTTTATTAGACATCAAGATGGGTTTACTGTATATCTTCCGGGAAAAACGAGCAGGTGCAGTGCTGTAACTCAGACCTCACATCTTGCACACAAGTAGAAGAAGTTGGAGACTTGACTGACATACATATTACTCCCCAGGATGAAGTGGAAAGTTGGGGTACATACCTAAACATGTATGCAAAATGTCAATGAGAACATTGTAAGAAAAATATTGGCAGGGGAAGATGTTTCCAACCTACGCTCAACAAACTGAACTGTATATGCAGCTGTAGTAATGTGCACTCCACTTTAAAATAACATTTTGATATGGTCATGGCGATGTTATACTAGTGTAATATCTCAATGAATTGGACAATTGTTGTGAAGTTTATTTCAGGAGACAGAACTTTGTTTTTAATTTTATTAAGCTGGTAATTGAAAGCCCTGATATCTTGAATAGGAACATTTATGTTGTGTATACTTCATATTCTGAAGATAAACCTTGAAAACATGAAATGAAAAAAAAAAATGTAGCTACAGCCCCATCACAGAAAATACATTACAGAAGATGCTTTGCAAATATGTGACATTCTCTGACACGCCAGAGAGAGAGAGAGGTGTTTGTAAATTGTTACTGATGGTGAGGTGACTAAGGTGACACGGTGGCTTTACTGGAATTGGATCTGTTACTGGATTGTCTATGAAGGTGCATACACTTAGCAGCATGTCTTGGGAGATTGCAAAAGTCAAGCCATGTGAAGGGGGATAGAGGTACACTGGTGCACTGATCTTGAAGTATATAGAACACCCTGACATAAAGCACGATTCCTCATGGTTTTGGAACATATGTGTACGTTTGTCTCTCTCTCTTAAAAAGTCATATCCACAGTACATTGCAACATAGCCATTTTGGGCAGATGCATCCAGTTTTCTTCTTCTTTTTTATGTTACTGAATTTGTTAGTTAGTTAGTTAGTTAGATGGGGTTTTACGGCCTAGTTTTAAACGTATTGGTTCAAGTCGAGCCGGCCACTGTCTTTTTTCCAGTTGTGGCTTGTTTCCCCTACTCCATTGCGGAACATCACGCACAACGGCAGTAGGTTCCATTTTTAGAGTCTTTGATATGACTCAACCTGGGAATCGAACCCTGACCTTCCGCATGAGAGGCAAATGCTCTACTGTTAAAAACACACGCGGCCTTCATGTAACTGGTTTTTTTTATGTTACTGAAGAACATCTCTTTCATTGAGATAAAAACATGTTTGTGATATGAAATGAATTGAACAGACTAACCTCACATTTAAAAGATGGCTTATCAAACTAAACAGTAGGACTGATGAGGAAAAGGCACCCAGCAGTATAAGAATACTTTAAATGATGGTCATATATAGTGGGGTTTCAGTGTCAGAGACATTGTGGGAAAACCTTGCTTAACCTCCTGTAATAATTTTACATTGAACTGGATTTTCTCAGTTTGTATAGTTGTCTTTCTATTTTCCTGATTGGCACAGTGTGCTCATTTTCTTCTTCGGTTTCTATTATTTCATGGTTTATGCAGGCTACAAGTTTTAATCGACGACCTGAGCATTTTTACTTTTCCTTTTTTTCTCCTCTGATTGTTCATATCATATGGCAATCTTTAATCAGGGAGTTCTAATAGCAGCTCCCTGCTTTAAAATAGCTTATTCTTGTTGATGAGATATGTACACGAGAAATAAATTGAACTGAAATAAAAACAAATGTGATTTATCTGACTGCATCCACAAGTTCGATCATTCTGCAGTACTCACTGAGAGGGTTCGATTCACTCCTTTAGTTTTAGAACTGTAACAGCAAGCACAGGAAAGAAATCATTGCAAAGATGAGTTTGACAGTATAAGTGTGTTATACTGTTGTACTTTGTTCCTTAGCCTCCCCCACCATATTCTCCAAAATTTCACCTGTCTAAAGTTAACCTTCAAGACAGAAGTACCCCACATTCCATTCAAAATTGCAAATGTCTAAAGTTAACCTTCAAGACAGAAGTACCCCACATTCCGTTCAAAGTGAAATTGTTCAAGCCCATATAGTGACACATTTCATTTCATGTCATTTCATTTATTAATTTCTTCCGTACAAATATAAACTGACATACACAACCGGACAGGACACTAGAAAAACAATAGTTTAACGGGCTAGTACCCATACAAGAGACAATACAACAAAGATAATAACAAAAAAAGAAAATAAGAAGAAAAAGTAAAACAAAGAAACAACAAAGTCAACTAAGAAAGCAAAAAAGAAAGGGATACTTAACAAGTGTACTGGGCGATTAGGTAATTTTTACCTTACTCTTAAAAGTAGCATGTGTTCAACATTTCTTACTTCGTTGAGGAGAGAATTCAAAATTTATAACAATAGTTATTTAACAATAATTTACCATGCCTAGTATGGTGCCTGCTAACCGTAAAAAGGGCATTAGTTCTAGTACTAGGTCGAACATTGGTAGAAAAGTAAGCGTTAAGGATTTTAATAAATACAAAAGGAAGACGATTATTAATATACTTATAGATAAAAAACACATTTTGAAAGTATGAATATCGCTGATCATAAGGATGCTAAGGTCTCTATGCAGGGTATTCGTGGGGTGGCGCCGGTCTTTGAAAGTAAAAGTTTTTAAAATCCTTTTCTTAAGAACTTGCAGGGGTATTAGCGAAGAAAGTTTAGACATGCCGTATATTTCCATACCATAAGACAATTTAGAGAAAACGAGTAAGTAATATAACTGGGTAGCTACAGCAGGGGTAAGTGATGCCCTAAGGCGATAAAAAATTCCATTATATTTTGCGAGGTTGTTACAGAGATCGTTAATATGATGCTTAAAACATAGCTGATCATCGATCAATAGACCCATGTATTTAACGCAGTTTGTTTTGAAGATATTTACATCGTTCATGACGAAGTGGTCTGGACAAGAATGGGGAATATGGGAATTAGCATAGAAAATTGAAAAAAAAAATGGTTTTCCCAAGATGTAAAGTAAGTCTATTAGCATCAAACCAAGTCTTAAGTTGATTGAGTACGGAATGAGCTTTATCAACAAGGGTAATACAATTACTGTCATGGACAAATACATTCGTGTCATCGGCAAGGAGTCTTAGAGGCAAAACATTTTTAATGCCATTTACATAGATTAAAAATAGCAGTGGTCCTAGCACAGAAGCCTAAGGCACGCCTACGTTAACGAAGGTACAGGTAGAATTGATACCATTTACATACAAGAATTGTTTTCTTTTACTCAGATAACTATGCATAATATCAAAGGCTTCACCTCCAATGCCATAATTTTTTTAATTTATCAAGGAGAATTGCGTGGTTGACTGCATCAAAAGCCTTCTTAAGGTCAAGATAAAGGTCCAGAGCATTATCACCTCTATCGAGGTAGGTACGAATACAATTGACTGTCTCCAAAGGAGCATGACTTGTATCATGGTGTTTCCCAAAACCAAACTGAAAGTCAAAGAGTATATTATTGTTATTTAAGAAGGACCTTAATCCCTTTTCAATAGACCTCTCTAGCAACTTGTTGATACATGGGAGCAGACTTTTGGGACGGTAATTTTCAGGCAACGTTGGATCTCCTTTTTTAAAGATCGGGATAACTTTAGCCACTTTCAAAGCGTCAGGATAAATACCAGTAGTAAATACGAGATTGAAAATGTGACACAGTACAGGGGTTATAACGTGGGAGACAGACTTCAAAACTTTTGGAGGAATGCCATCGGTGCCGGGCAATTTCCCATCTGTAAGAGAATGAATTTCTTTCAAGATTTCGTCGTAACTGATGGGGGATAGGAAAATGGTATTAGGTATGCTAGGCTGCATAAAATCCGTAGGAGCTGTATCGCAAAAGATATCATTACTGAGCTTTGTACCAATAGTGGAGAAATAGTCATTAAGCGCATTAGCAGTTCCAGTATCATCAGTAATCGTTTCATTACTATAAATAATTATTAAGACAGAATTACCTTTATTGTTTAGAAGTTCATTCAGGACAGTCCAGGTGTGTTGAGAAGAGTGTTGTCTAATCTGCAAAATACGTTTATAGTATGATGACTAAGGTTAAGCGATGACCTTACTAAGGATAAGTCTGTACTTGGAAAGTTTTGTTTTCCTATCAAGAGAATGGTTACGTATATATTTCGAAACATTATATTTTTATGGCAACTTGACTTGTAAATACCAGATGTAATCCAGGGCTTCCTTTTGGATTTCTTTCGAGACATTTTAACCTGTGGAAAGCAGGTATTATGATTGACAGAGATAAGAGAGATAAAAGAATTGTACGCATCGTTAACATCCTCTGAAGCGTAAACATGAGAAAAGTCAGAAGATTTGATGGACTGAATAAAATGAGCGAAGTTGCCACCATTGTAAATCTTAATCATGAGGCTGTTTGCAGACCCGTTAGTATGAATATTACTTATAAGACACAAATTTGGCAAATGATCGCCTATATCGCAAAAAAGTTACCAGAGTTGATGTCTGATGAAATCCCCGTGGGCAAGCAAATAAAAAGGTGATCAAGTGAGACTGCTAGAGGTAGCAGTAAGTCTGGTAGGTAAAGTGATTACAGGTGAAAAAAAGGGTTACACCTCATCAGGTTAAAATAGTTGTGAACAGCTGAGTTAATATCAACTTTAAGAAGATCGATGTTCAGGTCCCCTCCAAATATACACAAGTCTCTGGGATTTACTGAAGTCGAGCAGACTCTAGTGCTTCATTAAAGTACATTTGCAAGGTAAGTGATCTTTAATAAGGTTTGTGGTCAAATTGGTTTTGACGAACGAACGCTTGTAGAAAATGCCAACACCCCACATTTCATATGTGGTAAAACAAGTTCGAAAGTGTAACGTGGTAAAATGTTACAAAAAGACTGTGGATGACAGCGTCAGTCTGTGAGATATTGAGCACTTGCAACTACAAGGGACAAAACAGATGGGTTTGTATTGTAATTTGTTACCAAAGAATTGTCAGTTGGTAATAAATCAGATCCTTCAAAGTTTTAGAAATTGGTAATATTCATGGAAGAATTATTGTTTGGTGATTTTTGCAATCAATTCACTAACAATTTTGCCCCTTGAACTGCATTCTATGTGTGTGATTCAGCCAATGGGAGTGGAGCAATATCCACAGTGTTTCAATGGCAGTCAAAACCACTGGTCAGAAATGTAGTCCAGCTACCCTCAGACTGCATTCAGAGCCGCACAAACAACTCTCATATGTTATGCAGGTTTGGATTAAAGTTCCTGCAAAATTTCGCATACATAAGATATACTACCATGATACAATTCGGAATGTATCACCTATGATTTTTTTTATTTGCCCGAAAGTATTATCCAGTCCCCCACCATTGTACAGTAGGCCTGTGTCGAGGGAGTGTGGCATGGCCAAGTCAGATAAAACAAATCATGTCTACTCTGAACTCATGATGAAGGGTTCTATGCCACCATGACACCATTAGATCAGACTGGGCTTGTATAATTGCAAGTCATTGTTTAGATACCTAGATAGAGTTTTACGGCCCAGTTTCCAACCTATTGGTTCAAGTCGTGCCGGCCACTGCCTTATTTCCAGTTGTGGCTAACTGGCTGGTTTTCCCTACTCCATTGCTTACAAACACAGACATCCGCATAGTGTAACCTAGGACCCTATTGTCTTTCAAGGGCGCCTTCACACTCCAGCCCAGTTCAATTGGATTGGCACCACAAACTTTAATGCCTAAATTCTATAAACCTTTGTGCAACGACCCCCTTCCCATGGGTAAGTTTTTGTGAATAGGATACAGTAGCAAGTCTCATACAAAATACTTCGGCCAGCCATCTCATTCGTCTGTTAAATTCAGGATGGGTATTACCATACGGGACCCTTATAGGTCCCATTTCGTGACCCATATGAAGCTAATGTGATTTTGAACACAGGAATATTAATATGAGGCCCATTCGGGCTAGCCCACATGGGATATTTCTGGGGCCTATGTAAACAACTGGTTGTGGGGAAATGTGAACCAGACCATGGGGCCATGAGCAAATTTTGAAGTGGGGGCCAATCACCAAAGTAGCCCAAAGTGGCCCAATATATTCAACGAAATAGAAGCAATGTAAGGCGGTTCAAAATACCTATGACTTCAGAAAAGTGGGGAAGGGGACTAAATACCCTCCCCATCCCCGTCTCTGCGGTTCTTGCATATGAGTTTCGGCACATGGGCCCATCGTAGGTTTGCTACCTGGGAAGGCGGCAGCTGAACTAGCCTGTTACAGGACCTAACTTTTCCAAACCGAAATTGAACTTCCCCACGTACCCCCGTCCCCACGGCTTCTCCCATATTTTCCATCCCAAGCGCCCATCCTCCCGTGTAAAATTGTTCTGCAGACTAAAGAACGTTCTAATCAAGGCTGACAGGATTTGCCCTTCAATTCATTGTATCTCTCCCTATCTGTGGGGGAAAGGGTTCATTTTGCACCATACTATAACCACCGAATAAACCCAGGTAGCAAACAAATTTCTCCGAGTTCCCACTACACGGCCACATTCATCGCACTCGTTTTATTTACATTATACTACAAAATAGGTAACATGTTGAGTTAGTGGCTACTTTGAATACAGATTGTATACACTCAAACGTTCTTCGTTGCGGTATATCACTGTGCGTTACATGTATTATTGTGCTTTATATGTCACACATTAAAAGCAACGTAACTTGGCTGTTTCAGAGGCCAGTTGATGTCGATATGCATATTCATATCTCTGTGTCACATGCCCTGAGTTTAGATACCTTGTTGGTTCCCTTCACTTTTGAAGTGAAAATGCTCAGAGAACAAAGGGAAAGTTAAAGCTGTCTTGCCAAAATCTACAAGACCCGAATACAGAGCTGAGAATTTCTGAAGGTTAAAGAGGGCGTACTCAAAAACGAGTAGCGAATGTTGTATTAGTAACTAGTGGTAGGGTCTTTATCAAGACTAGAAGATGCCCAGCAAACAGCTTAAATGCCAATAAAGACTCCAAAGGCTCGAAGAAAATAATTTGCAATGAAATGTAATGAACGTTAAGGTCTACTTAATCTGTACGATATAGGATACAAAAAATTTAATCTTTCAACTTTAACTTATCTTATTCGTTAGTTGTTTTCTTCCTTATTCTGCTATTTGTCACGTTCCTTTAACTCAATCCATTATTTCCATTTCATATCTAGTATTCGTTATACGGTGAAGCTATAAAATACAAAAACGATTAATATTACAAACTAGAAAAGTAGATTTCATATTCTTACAATATATCAGATTTACATTAAAATCAGAATGACTCCAAGCCATATGCTCTGCAAACTGCTATGCATTAAATACATCAATGCCGAAACATACATGGATTAGGTCAGATGGAGTTTAAAGCCGATATAAATATATGGGGATAAGTTACACCTCACAAAATACAATACTTTTGTCATTACTAGAACAATTTTTTGTTCCATGTCTCTTTGGCACTAAATATGACATCAAGGACACACTCGTCAGGCTCTGCAGAAGGTACAGTACAGCAAGTTTCTAGCTTATGACCTGGGGCTAGAGTCATGTTTGTATTCTATTTTTACAGTAGCCTTTTTTTCCTATTGTTCATCACTACAATAAAGGCCTTAATTAATCTGAAGGAGATGCGAACAGGACTTGGTGGCCAGGTGGCCTCAACTATTCTATATCAATGTTTACAAAATAAAAGGCCCGTTGACTTTGCAAAGAGAACAAGCCAGGCAATTTCTGAATTAATTACTAATGCCTGCTGCCAATTTTGTTACAATTCAGAGCTTCTGCAGGGGATTACTGAATATCGACCTAGCCTACACTCTAAAAAATATTTAAAAGATTTTGTTTAAAAATTAGGATACTCACGAAAATGAGTATTTCTACTCGAAATAAGTGAGTACTTCAACTCAATTTGTGTAAAATTTTGCACAAATTCAGCAATTTGTGTAAAATTTTGCACAAATTCAGTTGAAGTACTCACTTATTTCGAGTAGAAATACTCATTTTCGTGAGTATCCTAATTTTTAAACAAAATCGTTTAAATATTTTTTAGAGTGTACCTATCCTTTGCTACAGAATACAAAAAAAGTTTCTGATGACAATCTAAAATGGAAGCACGGAAGTACAACCATTCAGTAAGTTTGCACTAGCTGGGAGTAGAATTGGTATTAAAATTAGGTTTGAAAGAATATAAGCTTTTTTTAACTTCTTCAGCAGGTTCTGTACCCCGTGGCCATTCTTTTGTTCTGTAAATTAACAGACTGAAATTTTTCAACAAACAATCCAGTCGTTTCCTGTTATTTTTACGACAAATTGCAAACATTAGTCAACTTGAAAAAAAAAAAATGTGTTTCTGTCTTTCACACTATATTTTAAGCTGACTGTTGTACAACAATACATTGCAACTAATTTACTAGGAAAGTTATTTATTCAGAAAGGTTACTTTTTTAAAGATAGTTTCAAATTTTTTATACATTGTAAAGATGCACCAAACGTGGAGCAAGATCGTTTCAACGATTTTTATTTTTTTTATTTTTCCGACTAGATAGCAAGGAACCCTTCGGTGGCACTAGACAAATACTCATCGAGTATTCACGAACAACTGACCAATACTCCTTTAAAAAATTTTCATCATTTGTCTGTCCCCATCCATTGCTATTTCTACTGGATATAAAAGAGAGAAACTCCATATGATCCTAGTCGAAAGGCAGAGTAGCGATTTAATTAAAATCACTGGAAAAAAATAAATACCTCACTCATGTTGATTAGGTCGAAATCCCTGGAAGGTATATATTTAAACTTACTACAATTAAGATTTAAAAGAATCATTATTAATTTAAAAAAAATTGTTGTAAGTTGTGAACATTTCGAGACAGCAGTAAGTAAATTTTCAATTTCCAGCAAACACAAATATGCAAAGGCATTATGGAATGGAATTATAAACGTTTTGCCAAAACAAAAGAATAAAAAAACTAATGATGATGTCCTAAATGTGAAATAATATATCACTTTTCTTAAATGATACTGACGGAATACAGCAACTGTATGTAAACTGCGTCAAACAAATTGATGGTAGGCCTATGCAATTTAACAGGTATGCCTTTTAAAGCTTACATACAACGAATGGAATCCGTCGTGCAAACGGTGGAATTTTTTGTTTCTTCTTTGGAATTTTGGACCATCATGTAAAATACCAGGCTTGTGCTTTGAAAAAACAAACGTTGCTTAACTAACAGAATATTGCTTTAACTGGATAAAAGGAAAGGTTTAAAAATTTGTTGCGGTATCCTCGGTATTTTAACAGAATACCCAGGGCGTTTCGGAAAGGTAGTTACAATATTTTTCAGACGTGAAACATTTAAGGATTAGGGTTATTAGATATTAAAATACTGTATATGAAGCAAAGCACCGTCGTTATTATCTAAGGGGCTGAGCGAAAAGAAAGAAAAAAAAAAGAAAAAAAAAGTCCCAACCATGCGCCCAGCAAACCTTATCCTACCCCTTGGTGTTAAAACGTCCAACTATCTCTGCAAGAGTTGATAAGTATGTAAGACATTTGCACATTCATTCCAGTAAAGCATTCTCAAGGGACGAAAGGTTCTCATATAGGCTTACCTTAATCCAGGTTGTGTTCCGTCACTGTGTAAACACGGGCTGAGCGTTTGAACTAATAGCTGACCTTCGATTGAGCAAGTTGGTTGTGAACATTACTGTAAGAATTAAAAAAAAAGGGGGGGGGGTTGTGGTTGGGAAGCCCGAACAAAAGGGTTTTCTAAATTTAACATAAGATGCCAAACATGCCGGTTTCTAATTTAATTTTTGTTGAAAATATAAAAACTTTACCTGGTCTTAAACCGATCATTGAGGTGGTTCATGAAATTCATTTTTTTCCAAACCCATCAGGTTTTCTTCACATACCAATGATAAATGGTCAAACTCAGACAATCCCCATATCCATTACAGGCCTAAATGTTTTATGAGTGAGTGCTTAACAGTTCAATTCGGTTTTCAAAATTGAAAGTTCTTAAGTACTGGATAAAAAACTTGACTCATTATGCAGCTAGGAGCATTGTCATTTGGTAGTGACCCTTCGGGTCTCTCCTTAACTTATCGATGTCAACTCAATGGGTCCCTTTAAAACGATGGGAACACGAAAACTTTGCCCAAATATTAATCGTTAAACCTAAATGTGATAGCACCGCAATTTGCGTGGCCGTGTGGTTGGTTTATGTGAAGTCGAGGTGAAGGTACCACAGAATGTTACGATCACTAGCTAGCCTAGCTTTTGAACCCTAACCCTTACTTATATATGAATCTAGCCTTCCACTGATCCCATTCTTTCATTGTTACATAACGTATTTCCGAACCTCCCCTTTTTTCAAATACCCTTTATCAAAGGTCATTGTGTCACTTGAGTTGTTGGAATGCATGAAATATGATCTATGACGTATTATCTTATTATGTTCATATGTCTGAAAGTATGCATACAGGCATCTACCTGTGCAGTGCGAAGTATGTGTACCTCGTTAAAGCATATGAATGAAGCCTCGATAAACGCAGGAGAAGAAAATAGTGGTGTGTGTGTGTAAACACACACCACCAGTGAGTTGTTCAACTCCCTGGTGTTACAAGCAAATTGTCCGCCAAAGTCCTTACATGATTCTGTTCTTCATTGATCAGCTCCGGTATACCGCAAACGTCATACAATGGTAAGTTGTTACTTGAATTGTAATACTGCGGCTTGGTGGAATAACTCATAATGGTCCTTTTAAGTATTTCGAGACTTTTTCATGGTCAGCGTATTTGAGAAGCCCCACCGTTTTGCAATCTTAATTCATATATCAAGTATGTAATTGAATGTGCCCATGTAGTTTTCCTTCTAGTTTATTTAGGGACACAAGAAATGGAGCATTTGGTCGGTTATTTCTGGTCCCACAAAGGAAGCATTCTATATTCAGCTTTGTCAGTCTGGGTTGTTGCACGAAATTATTTCTCAGAGTAGTTGGTAGTAGCGTACTTGCTGTCATATTCAAACACCAGACACTAACTAGATGGTTTCCTTTGAAGGAGGGGGACGTCAATCGCAGATCACGAGTTTGAAGAACAAACTAATTTTCTCAATGGCTTATGTAGCTTTTGAGAATTTACCACTTGGTTTATTTGTCCCAGATAAGCATACTTTTTTATTTTATCAGCTCAACAATTCAGCTTTTTAGAGCGCAAAGTTGGAATATTAATACAGTGGGACAGTTTTCATTCTGGTACAAGTTTGCTTAATAGTTAATGTTCCGTCGGGGGTAGCGCAAGGATTGCCCGACGGGGAGAAGGGGGGGGGGGTGGGAGGGGGAATCCCCGGGTGGCAGCATATCCAAGCCCGACAAAGGCAGTGAGTTAGTCCCGCTGGGACGTCACTTGGCAGAACTTAGTTGCGCGCCAAAAAAATTGGCCTTAATTTACACAAATATTTTAAAATTCGGAGCTTATATTAAGGGAGATTTGAAATTTTTGAGAAAAATTTTAGGAGGCTATTAAAAGGAACAACCCCTTCATATGAGCGAAATTCCAAATCAATGCAGTCGACAGCTGTAATTCGTTTGGGGATAAGCTTTATTGTAGGCCTACGTACCAAGACTCTCAGAAAACTGAAAATTAGTACGCCAAACTGTTTACTTTTTTCTGATCACAGATTTGAAAATTAAGAGCTCATATATTTTGAAATTACATGAAAGGAAATGAGAGTCTTTTTTATTTTTCTTTTTTTGGGGGAGGGGTAAGTTGATAATAAAAAAAATGATGTTTTTATTATTTGATCTGTCTTTCGAGCGTAAAATTAAGTAGAATGTCGGGGTTGACAGAAGTTGACTTGTGAATTTTTTATTGTACAAGCTGATGAGGTATCCATTATGATTGGAAAATCTTCTGCAAATCGTTTGCCATTTGGAACGAATATTTTAAAATCTGAAGCTTAATTGGAAACAAAATTGTTACTTTATGAGAGATTTGGGGGGTTTTCCATGAGAATCTGCCATCCTTACGTGAAAAATCAAGTAGGTCGCCCGGCGATTTGTAATTTGTTTAAGTTACTGAATTTCATCATACAGATTAAGAACCTCGGAAAATATTGGAAAATACTTCATAAAACTTTGGCTGCGTTATCTCTTAACATGTATGCGAAGTGACAAATTGACAGGAGAGCTGTTATTTCATATAACAGATGGAATAACAGATTACTCTATTGACATAGGTATACGGCAACGTTTCAGTTTGTGAGGAGGTAGAAGATTTTTTGCGTGAAGAAGGTTATTCTTACCAAAACTCTGTCTAAGTTGACTGCAACCATCAGTTGGCATTGATAGAACAGAACTTTTTGAAAGTTTCAGAACCCACGGTTATCGGGAAACGGCATTTCCCAGCCTCCTGTTCCCAGACAATTCATATTGTCACCAAACGAAGAATGGTTTGCAACCATTCTTTTTTATGTTTTGTTTGTTCTAACAAAACACTATCTACATGAATCGTCATTGGTTGGTCAGTAGCGTACAGGAAATCAAGTTAAAAAATCAAACCTCTTAATCACCTGGAAATGTCATTTCCCAGATTTGTTACTAGAAATAAGCAGTCGTTATTTTGAGCTTTGCTTTGCAATACAGTTTCATTTCAATAGGAAAACAAAACAACTTGCTATTTTATCAGAAAATTCCCAGATAAAAGGTTCCGCCACCATTTGATAAAATAGTATTGCATTATAATCTCTTTTCGGCGGAGCACTTAGCATAATTCATAAGAATTGAAAACATGCTCATGCTTTTACTCTATGGCGACTCTTAGTTGTATCAAATTGCAAGGTCTACTAAATTGATGAAATTTCTGCCCGAGCTACCAACCATTAATGATTTTTTTACAACGTCTTTGCAAATATAGAGCTTTACAAGGTGGGTTCGAAGGGATATTCCGCCAGACGTATGTGGAAACATTCTCACTCTTTTGTTTACCATTACGTGTAAGTGAACCCAGTCTGACCGATCTCCATTTCCGTGGCTAGAATTCGGCTGTCGGGGCAAGACAGATGTGTCTGAGCAGCCAACTGTTTGTCCGTAAAATTACATTTTTTTAAAGAGAACTGTAGAGTATGAAGAGGGGCTAAGAATTTGTCAATAGGACCTGCTGCCTAAATCGTCCGAAGGTGCCGCAAGTATTTATGATTTTACTTATATTTTTAAAATCTTTATTTTGAATAGGAAAGAGTCAGAACGTATTTCAGGTAAATTCAGTAGAAATTTGTGGGCATTTCTGATTATGTACCCATTCTGGTACAACTAGGTATAGTAAAGCAATTTTATGGCAGGACATTTGAAGGGAGGGAATGGGAGGTGAAATTTTCAGTCTGCAGTGCTTACAATCTATCTGCTCAAAACACTGCAGTTAGTTAAGGTATTATGTTTTGCGGTACGGTTTAATTATCTACATTATTTAATTGATGAATTAGTAATTGAGTCACAACAACTTACAACTACTCCAGATGATTAAAACATATCATTGAGGCGAAATATAGTATTGAAAACGAGGAAAAATGTTTTACGTGTAAATGATGACGCCAAAGTGAAACCGTTTTATTCAAATTCTTGAATCGATCAAAGTCAATTGTTTGGTTGGAAACAATCGTATCTAACGTGCGATGTCATGCTCAGAACCAAATCAAATAAGATTAAAAACGGGAGATATTTCTATAACTTCGAAAAGACAATTTTATATCCTATGTCGTAAGTTCCTACGTTACTTAAAATGGCATACTAGTTTCAAAAAATTGCCCAAAATGATATAAAATATTCTATACTTACATCATTCACCTTTGTTGCAGTGACGTAAAACCACTCTTATACTCATGTTGTAAATAAATCTTGCATGACAGTAGCTTTTGAAAGTGTATCAATGATACTGTATTAATGTTAAACCGGGTCCTTGTGACGTAATAAAAGCTACGCTCCTTTCAAACAATAGGTCTATGCTAATCTAAATTCTTTTGTAGGTGGTTTCAATTTTTGTTGAGCAATTTTTTCTCGACACTGGAAGTGGGCATTACCTCAATTGAAAAAGAAAAAACATTTAGGAAAAAAATCGATCGGCGTTTTTTTTTCAAAATATTGGAGGTACATATCGCAGGCGCGGATCCAGACATTCAAATGAGGGGGTGGCTTAAGGGAAAGCAGAGGTGTGACGAAGTTCCACTGCTAATTTGGGTTTTTTGTTGATGTGGCGAAAATGAGAGGGCTGAGGCAGTAAAAGCACCCCTCTTTGATTAGCGCCAGTATTGCCTTGTACCTCGAAATTGCCGTCCATGGTTAACTCTGTTTTAAGTTTTACCCAACGATGAACTAATCATGAGCAACATATCAGTTTAAAGGTGGAAGAAAAATGGTTTGCAGACTACTTTGAAATTCTTTCCTTAAGGAATACCATTTATGAAAGTGGTATTCGTTTTTTTTTTTAAAAGTCATGCGAAAAATTATGAAAATTGAATATTAGCCATGTAACCTGAATGGACATTTAGTCACGCATATAACCGATGCAATACAGTAGTCCCTACATGACATTGTAAAGGGTGGAACAACCCCAAACAATGTGTCCACTAACGTCGTGTTACTAAACACGGTATTAGCTGCCTCTGTTGTCCTCGCACTAGTGTGATGATCTAGCACATATATATCCTAGTTGTCGTAATGCAGAAGCGTCCACGTAGTTCTGCGTGACTGTCATTCCACACATTTCTGATGTCTTGTGGTTACGAAATCATCTCATCAATCAGAGGCTGTTTTTTGACTCAATGTACCATGTCATGTTAAGTTAGCGTGCAATTTAAAAGTGTGTCTTCAATGGCATGTCCTTGTATCTCTCTCTCTGGACGATATTTCCCTGACATCTCATGATGACCGACTGAATGGTCAAGTGTTAAGAGCATCCGACCTTCAGTCTGGAGATTGGGAGTTCGAGTCCTGTCCGGGTCATACCGAAGAATTTAAAGCTGAACCCACTGCCATTGTGCTTGGTGCTCAGCATAAGCAATGAAGCAATGGAGCAATTTGAAAAAAAAAAGCCAGTAAGCCACAACTAAGAAAAAGGCCATGACCGGCTCGGCTTGAACTAAGTTCTCAGAGTATCTCAAAAATTCCATGAAATTTCACCAAGGTTTTATGAGACCACATTGAGAATTGAGCGAGTTCATACGACAGTTGAATGACCTATCTCGGAATGACCTCATGGGCTGTTATTGGAATCTGTCAAGAGACCTCGTTATGTTACAAGAACTCAGCTAGGACAAATGTGTCATGTGACGCTTCAAATGTAAACTGCAATGTTCCATTCAAGGACGTCGGCAGGGGCACCTTGAAATATTTCTTACTGAGAAGATGCGCCACCGGGCAAGTTTCAGGCAGTACGATACCTAATAAATACACCATAATATTTAAAAAATAAGCATGTCATCGGGTTCTCGTTTCCATCCCTGTTATTCTTTTTTCTTCTTCTTTTTCCCTTTTTTTCGGAAGTGGCATTTTACATGCTTTCATGTAAACCTTTTATGTATGCAGCCGTTACTCTGAACTCTCGTTTCCGATAAAATGTTCACTCTAATT
Organism: Holothuria scabra; assembly: GCA_037179385.1. NCBI lineage: Eukaryota > Metazoa > Echinodermata > Holothuroidea > Aspidochirotida > Holothuriidae > Holothuria > Holothuria scabra. The sequence goes on along the minus strand of CM074189.1, from coordinate 50,381,799 downwards.
AAGACCATGTTGGGTTCAATCACCTTTAAAACAGAAAAAACCCCATAATATTCGTATTCTGGAAGGGGTTACTCGTACCAACGTTTCCTCGACCCTGAAGAAGCCAATAGCTTATTCGCGCCAGTAATCATTGGAACATTTTTCTCTTACGCTACGGAATGAGTAGCAGAAATGAGAACTCATCAAAATTAACCTCTAATCAAGATAAAAGATTATAGAATATGGTTTTGAGAATAAAGATAATTCGAAAACTGTAATGATAGGCAACCTATTTAATACAATCCGTTGCGCTGTTAAGATACTTCAAAATGATTCAAAATGTATTCAACTCACTCAAAATTTATTTTTAAATCATTGTGATTCGAGGCATTACTTGGAGCTTGCATGTGTGAATATTCAGTTTACATAACGACTTGGGATGCTACAAGGGCTATGGGGCCAGCAGATCAGGGAAACGTTGACAGATGTTATAAAAAAAAGTTAGCGAGTGGCTATATTAATGTAATCTGCCCGAAATAGCCGAATAGCTCGAACATGGGCTAATAAGTAGCGGGTGCATTGCAATACGATCAGAAATTAAGAAAAATGTACAGTACCACTAGAAATTTTTTTTCCGGGTAAACTTCATCTGCCCGAGTACCGGTAACCCTCGTGGTTAAAAAACTCATCACTTCTTCTGCATATTTCGATGCAATAGCATTCTACAGTTTTGGGCAAATTCATGCCCAATCTATGAAACGAGGCTGAGAAGTAAATGATTTTAAACGCTGCAACATTTTTTGATCAGTTTTCTTTATGTTTTTGGCTTGTCATAAAACGTTTTCTGTGGCTATGATGCTTTTTCTTTTGTCAGGCAAGATTTTGAAAGAATTTTGAAACTCTTTATAATTTTCTTGTGTAATAAGAGCCATGCCAGATTGTGTAAAACTAAATGGCTGCTAAAATGTTTTTACACATCTGTCCAAAATACGGATCTTGCGGAAATTTGGGAAAACGTCTGCCCTGCTTTATGGGCATGAGATCATTAACAGGGGATTGGTTATAACCCTGTCCTTTGATCGCTTTCAGTTCCGTATCTTCATTGATACTTTGTGCCATGTTGGTTGCCATTGAATAAAAAGTGTGTTTTTTTTTTTAAATATGTTACGTATTAAGAGGAGCAAAAGGGCATCTGTTTGGGATGGCATGGTTCATTCTTCCATCCCTTGGCTTCGCTAGTGCTTGTGCTCAGTACTTAAACACCCAGCATAACTCAAACAGGGATCTTGTGTACACCCCCCCCCCAAATGTCTTGACCCTGCCACCCTGATTGTATCCATTTAGGTTCAATACTCGCTCACTAATCAAGACACAAGTTGCATCAGAATCTCAGTGAGGCCTTATGAATGCAGTTTATTCCAGCAACAAAACCTACTAGTCGATTAGTTTTTCTGGTAAGTTAAAGATAAGAAAAAAACAAAGAAACAAAAAAAAAAAAAAAAAAAAGAAACACTGTTACTACTATGCGTCCGTGTACTTTGTTATCAGAAGGCAATTTGTTAAATGTAATAACTTATCCAAAAACTCCACTTAACGTTATCTAACATATGGCAACATTGGGTAAGGTCTGAATCGAACGAAGCGCGAAAATGGTAGTTTGATAACCATGAGTTACAGAACATGACAAAAATGGATTGTTGTTCGAAAGTCCTCCTCGGCCTACCTCTACAGAGATCCTCGGCCTACCTCTACAGAGATAATGATTCAATGCAATGGAATTGTGAAAAATTTATAATCGATGAGTTGGGGCATACACACTCATACACTTAAACTCATCTCACGTCGATGAAAGGGAAACGTGCTGTAAAATCTGAATACGATTGAGACGGTATTATTGAATGAAACAATAGAGCGGGAGGCTCAAGGGCGCAAACTGATTGAAAATTTTGGTGAATTGTTTGAAGTTGTTGCAAGAATCTTATGGGATCTCATAAGAATGTTAAGATCCCATCAATGATGTGCCTAAGTGAGAGATAAAAATGTAAGATAACGTTTGATATTTGTTTTAAATGGAGTCTATTTTCCCCATGAAAATTCGTTGTGATGTTATATGCAACAGATGAAAGGAGTAAGGTGTTGACTTGCAATAGACAAAGGAGCTAGATGTTCGACTTTTTCCTAGTTTCTTCTTTCTGATTTTCCAGTTTTTGTTTTTCTGTAATCTCCTTCATTTTATTAACTTTGTCATTGCTATTTTTTTCTTTTACGGAGAGCTCTTTTACAAGCTCAATGGAGCTTTTCTGAGTTTCCTCCTGAGTCTCTCTTTAGTTTTGATTCGTTGTATTATTTTTTGAATTGTGCTATAAGTAAATCCAGAGTATGACTCAAATAAAAGTTGTCGAACGGAAGATATCCGTGATCACTTAGGCTTCTTTCTGTGTTCTCGGAGATTGCCGTTGCAGGGGAGAGTCACGCTCGACGTGACCGTGGTCTTTGTTAATAGTATTGTATAGTGCTAGTATGTTGACTTGCATAAATTGACACTGAAGTAAGTTCTTGTTTTTGTATTTTTGTTACTTCTGGTTTTTGCTGTGTAGGCTTTAGTATGGATCCCAAAATATGTCAGCAGTAACACTGGTCAGACTAAAGACCTGCATAAGCTTCCTTGATTTTTAGTGGAACAACTGAACAAATATGTAGTAACAAACTGATGACCTTTTCCGAAATACTGAACTGAGTCGTCAGACGAACTTGATGATAAAACATCAATCAAGTCAAATGGATACAAGTTAGGGTTTTGTGTTTGGCAATGCGTGCATGTTCGTTTCTTAACTTTTAGGGATGGGTTCCAGTTTGACACAATTTGTCTTTTTCCATTTTTATCCACATGATTCACAAAACTATGGCCAAGAAAAACCAACACATGCATACCTATGGTGAATCTTTTAAGCGAGATCACTGTGATATAGACTTTCAGTCCTTTGAAGGTGCAGATTTTTCTGACACTTGGTGATATTGAAATCGACCTACAATAATTATAAATAAAGTACAACAGTAGTGGCGGATTCTTTCAAACAAAAAACAGTACTACTGACGTTTCCTCACCAATTATTACGATCTTTTTGACATAGTAATTCTTGAAGTACTGTTTGTATTTAACATGAACGGTATTGCACGTTTTATAGAAATTAAAAAGGGTCAAACCTTCAAGTTTTATAACTTCGATGGGTAATTATCCTAAATATCCGTAAGGAAAGTGCATTTAAATTCAACGTTATTATTTTTCTAAGATATCACTGAGTATAGTTGGATTTAGCAAAAAATTTAACTTTAAGTGGGCTTGGGACATACGACATCATGTTTACACCCCAATGAACAACATTTGTTTGTCTTTTCAATATATAACAATCCATAGGCTGTGTCCATCCCTTGCAACTTCAAACTCAACACAACACTGACTTCAAAAGAAACAAAGCATTCATTGTTGATATGAAGAGTTTCAACAACCTTTGCTTCCTTAAAAATCAATTTATAGCAGAAATCTCTAATATTAAAGCAGTTGAAAAGCGAAGCACATGAAAAATTGATGAAAAGCAAACTGGAAAAGCCGTTCCCTTATATAATTATTTAAAGTTTGCTCCGTACAGTATTTGGCGAAGGGGGCGGGGAAAATGTTGCAAGTAATATTTGCTCCAACACTGAGTATTTTTGACCATCTAGTTTACGACTATGCTTAATTCAATTGCTAATATATCGAGAAATAACCGTCTAATTTAAATGGATTTCTCACCAAATTATGTAGAACTTCGTTCTTCTTTTACATATGGAAATTATTATTTTACTCTAAAGTTGCTTTTTGAGTTGACTTAAAGTACGCTTCGGAACAGTGACTTTATACCGTTAAAGGAACAGTGTAGTAGCGTAACTCCAAAAATAAATACGAAAATACGAAACAAGAGAAGTGGTGCTAAATGAAACAATACTAGTTACAATGCGTTAAAGATTCTCATTACACATAAATTTGAAAATTAATTTTGAAACAATGTTTCTATATTATTTCTTGGGATATTTGATTAAACACTTGCAAGATATTGATTTTTTTTTTTGGAATTTCTAATTAGTTCCTTTTTTTCTTAGGCACCGGCAGTTTTGATTTTTGTTGCAGTTATATCGGTTCTGGTCAAGCAGTAGTACATACAACTCACAGCGCACGGCACATTATATGCAGGTTAACGAACAATATTGTCGATATTGTAGATACCGAAGCTGTTTTTTTTTTCCTTTTTTCTATCAATGAGTTAATTCTTTGTGGAAGACCCAGACTAAGTCCTAACGTTATTCTATGGGTTAGGTTTACTCTAGTAATGTTAAAGGCAAAAAACGTTACTTAATGATAACTAATTTTCACGGCAGTAACAGGTGTACTGTTACACCAGACACACTGCATTTATGTCTTTAACAGTATCCGTGTGAGACCTCACGGATACACCAAGAAACTTGAGTCGGTATCACGTAATTTAGAGATACCGAGGGTCCGAGGGTTTTTGGTACTTTGGCGGCTACCCGGTTTTTTAAACAATCCCAATGCGATTGGGACGGAAAGAATAAAACAATAGAACTGAAGCGCAAAATGCGCGAAAGCGAAACGTTTCTTGGCTAGGGAAAGCTTTTTTGATTTAAAACTTAAAACGAAAAAAAAAAAAAATCTCAATGTCCGTCCGTTAAGCAGACAGTCGTGTAGGAGATTAAACCAGCTAAACCATCAGTTGGCATGGATTCTACCGGAAAATGTCCTCTTCAACACCGAGCAGCACCCTTCGCTTGTCTTAGAAATGACTAGATACTCCGTGTTTTTTTTTTTTTTCGCTGAAAACCAACAACCACATGGTTGGTATATTATTTAATTATTATGACGTCTCTCAAGTAAGGCAAAAGTCTGGTAAATTATCGAAGAGTGCAACGCTTGGGTGATACTTCCTGATTTCTTACCTCATTTAAAAACTTAACCTACTTTGGTGAATACAAAACAACACTTGCTTTAAGTGATTTGACATTGGTGCACCAGTGGTTTCTGCAATTAAAAACTCAAGATCAATTCGGGTGAATAGGTGCTGTGTCAGTTACAAGGGGCGAAGTATTTGGAGTTACTCGATGTAATTCAATATGGCTTTAAGTCCACCTTTGCAAAATGTCGGCTTGAATGCTAGGACCTATAGTGGACGCACACAATATCGAATACGTTCCCGTAATGCATAATGCAGGCTTTTGTATTTACATAATCTGTCAATATTCATTATCACATTTCATTAATGTCTCTTTCTATTTTCAAGAGATATAATGAAGAAGAACATCTTTGGTAAAAATGGAGTTTAACTTGCCCGATCCGTAAGTATCGACCAAGACCATTTTCTGAGCAGTGTATCAAAGAGCTTTAAAGATATTATAGGTTGTTTTTCCCCTCTCATGAAAACGACTAAGTGACACATGATCTACATCGTTCCTTCTGCCAGTAATTCACATCATTAAATGGCAATAAAGATCAAACGACTTTCTTTTCCACTGTTGACCGTGTTTCCCTGAAGTCATAGCGTTATTCCTATTAGTACTTAACTGGATATAAACCTTTGTACAAACTGTTTTGAATTTTCAAATAAGTTTGTCAAGCAATACATAATTATTTACATCATGTAAATTTACCTTATTCCTTCTGGTCCATTAGAGAGTTCTGCCCCCTCCCCTTGGAATTGGACGTCATGACTTGACCGAAATGTCATGACTTGGCCCAAACTTCCACAATACAAAACCGCAAAGAACAATAGGAACTCCCCTGGACCCTGTAATTTGTAACAATGTGGCTTTTTGTCAATTGTTTAACAAGTATGGACTTCAGGGACAGGATAATGTTGTACAAGTTTCAACGGGCGCCAAGCAGCTGTAATGTTTCATCTAGTACTATAAATATTATACACCCTGACATTTACTTATGATTTCCGATCAGTTCACAATTTTTTAGCCACAGTAGCACAGTACCCAATCCTCACTAACAATCCACCTTTCTCGAGACCCAGTCATCTTGATCTAGTATCTTCCTCCATACTTTTGGAACCTACTGCAGTTGTGCGTGATACTCTGTATAAGCGATGGGGTTAAGGGAAACAAGCCAGTGAGCCACGACTGGAAAAAACCAGAATGCAAAATGCATTGAAGTTTCGATGATACATACATGCTCTTTTCAATGAAATGCTACATTTCTTGTAACAACTGGTGACCCAAAGTGACCTTTGACTTCACCTGTTAGTAACTGGTTTTTCTTTTAACCAAAACATTTCTATATTCAAAAAGCCAAATTTCATACTGTGCTTTATTAAAGATATTCTGCAAACACGCTGCTTACATCATAACGCATCATCATATCAAGTTTGAAATTAATCCAAGTTTCCTACCTTGAGATACAGTGTGAACAAGGTTTTCTGAGTTTGACCCCCTATGACCCCAAATGACCTTTGACCTCTACCAAAATCAATAGGGTTCTTCCTTACATCATAACGCATCAACACATCAAGTTTGAAATCAATCCACGCTTCCTACCTTGAAATATTGTGTTAAAAAATTTTTCAGGATTTGTCCCCTTCTGACCCCAAATGATCTTTGACCTCCACCAAAATAATTAGGGTTCTTCCTCTCGGTATGGGGTATCTGTGTACCAAGTTTGAGAATTGTCAGATTTTCCCTTCTCAAGATATCGTGTAAACAAGCAAAGTGTCACAAACACACACATGCACACACACGCACACCCACACATACACACATACATACACACACATACACACGCACATACACACGCACATACACACGCACATACACACGCACATACACACACACGCCATCATGAATGCATAGGTTTCTCTTTTCATCGAAACCAAAAAACCGTGGCCGGCTAGACTTGAACCAATAGATTGGAAACTGTTCCGGAAACTCCTTCTAACTCCTATATACTTTTCCTTCCCATAACAATGCTTATGCATGTGAGTCACAGAAGTTACTTTAGCAACATAAGAATAGGGGCGTAGCTTAGATGTGAAATAAAATGCGTTTTTGTTGTGCTTCATAATTAAAGGGTGTACAAGTAGGGGTATCCTCTTTTCCTTTGGAGAGAAAAAGAGAAACTGATTTTCAGGTCTCCGGACACAGAAACGTCCAACTTTTATACCCGAACGAATTCAAGTGAGTAGGAATCACATTTTTGCCATTTTGTTTGTCAGCCTTTCCTTTTAAATTTGTGTGTGTATGTGCGTGTGTATGTGTGTGTATGTATGTGTGTTTGTGACACTTTGCTCGTAATCGCGATATCTCCAGATAGGAATGACCAACACTTTTCATATTTGATATGTAGTTTTTTCATGTTGAGAGGAAGAACCCTACTGTTTTTGGTAGAGGTCAAACTTCATTTGAGGTCACCAGAAGTCAAAGTCTAAAAAGCTTGTAATAGCGATATCTCAAGTTAAGAATGACCAACACTTTTCATATTTGGTATATAGATTTGCCATGTTGGTAAGAAGAACCCTATTGTTTTGGTGGATGTCAGAGGTCATATGAAGTCACTAGCGGTGAATCTGCGAAAACCTCCTAAAGTGCTTGTAATCGGGATATTTCAAGTTAAGAATAACCAACACCTTTCATATTTGGTATATAAATTTGTCATGTTGAGAGGAAGAACCCTATAATTTTTGGTGGATGTCAAAGGTTATTTGAGGTCACCAGCGGTAAATCTGGGAAAACCTCCTAAAGTGCTTGTAATCGCGAAACCTCAAGTTAAGAATGAACAGTACTTTTAATATTTGGTATATAGTTTTGTCATGTTGAGGGGAAGATCCCTATTGTTTTTGGTGGAGGTCAAAGGTCATTTTAGGTCACCATATGTCAAAGTCTAAAAAGCTTGTAATCGCGATATCGCAATGTAGGAATGACCAACACTTTTCATATTTGGTATATGGATTTGCCATGTTGAGAGGAAGGACCCTATCGTTTTTGGTAGATGTTCGAGGTCATATGAGGTCACCAGCGGTAAATCTGCGAAAACCTCCTTACTTGGTTGTAATCGCGATATCTATGATGAACACTGTAGGGGTTCTATCCACATAGCAAGATGGTGTCTAGATCAAATAAAGAGTTCTCTTTTGGCAAGGAATCACTAAGCCTTTGGGCTTTCTGGTTTCGGGTTATTGTGAAAAAAATCTTCATTTAGAGGCGTGTCTTTTGCGTCATTTATTTGTTAAAAAATGTAGATCAGAATGAAACACAGTACAGACAAAACAGAGGATTACGTACCGATTAATAAGGATTATGTAATAGTTCGTTATAAATACGAATGAATGTAGTCTAATATGAAGAGCAGGGTATACATTTACCAGCGTAGCAGACTGCCCGTCGTATTCCTTGTTTAGTCAGGTATAGCAGTTCGTGAAGCCTTCAAGATACACTGGAATATTGTGTGGGGTGTGTAAAATTGCACTTGAAGGTAAATATTGCGTTTAAGTGCTCCAACTAAGCATTTAAAGTAAATAGCTTTAGTCATTTTCAAATCATTCGGTCTCAACAATCAACACCAGCAATACAGTCATCTACTCCAAATATTATGCACAAGAAGAGTTATGGAAGTTACATCTTTTGCAATATTGAAAGTTTGGGTGAACAAATTATTCTTGAGCAACGATTAACCGAATTTCTATTCGAGGGAAACTTATTTCTTAAAAAGAAGGCTACCATACTGCGTTATATGTAATTATTTATCACTGTTTGCCAATAAATATTGGTTTTGAAAGGATAAAATTTCCTTGTAAAACAAACGCAATGGGCCCTATTTTCCTTTAACCTACTTTATGTCTTTTGCATGGGTGGAGATATCTGGTGTTTATAGATTACCTAACACAGTCGAACTCTTTCACGGAGTGGCCGAATTATAGCCTTTGTCTATTGGTTAGACGCTTAGCCGTATACAACCACATCTAACGAACTAAATATATACTTAGGAAGCTTGCCAGAGAGACTCGGTCACTAACAACGTTAAGTAGGCCTACTGATTGTTCTCAACGAAGCTTTTTATAGACCTATCATACCAGGGAGATGTTATTAACACCTACCAGGGAGGTGTTATTAACACCCCCCTGATCAAACAGTGGCACAGCCGTGCGTGTTAACCAAATAAAGCAGGCAATTTTGATTGACCTCCATAGTAACTAGCTCTCGCAGAGATTAACATAAACTTTTTAGGGCCTAATGGGCGACCGTCGGGCACGCGGGCCATCAGTCCATTGGTGGTGGCATATTGACTTGTAACACTAGACTTTTTAATCTGAGGATTGTCCCGCCTGGGTTATGATACCGTGGCTGTGTGCAGTGGGAAAGTCGCTTTACCTCAACTCCCTCTCGGGGGACAAGGATCTCCCAGTTGGCACCGTTAGACAGCACTGTCATGGCAACGTAGGCAGCACCGAGGGGAGCGAAGCGCTTGGGGCTTGGCGCTAGTTAACGGGTGACCCCAGCGGCCCGGCCTAAGGGCCCCTGGTGGGGTCAAGGAGCGAAGCCCCAATAGGGCGAAGTCCCCAGAGGGTCCTGGGTCTTAGTGTAATTGTGAGGTATCAAAGTCGTCATTTTAGAGTCTCAAGTCCCGTCCACACTATCTGACGCGACTTATTGCGACAGTCTTGTCTTGTTGAGGTGAGAGACTGATGATGTCGTGGTGAGCGACTAATGAATTACTAGTTTTAAGGGAATAGTGTGAACATTATGCATCAAGTCGCGGGTTCATTAGGCGATTCACGCAAAATTCTAATCTTAAACAAACTCTTTATTTGTTACGTTGAAGAGACAAGTATGTGTTCTGTCCATTTCGATCAACTAATCTTCTCGGACTTCATTCTAGAAGTCCGTCATTGTTGTCACTGACACGTTTCAGTTTCATGCGACCGAACTATTTCGATCGCATGAAACTGAGCTGCGTGTCTGCTTGCAACTACTTGCAAAGCATTCCACACTTTGCAACACGGCTGAACCAGGGAGTTGCCACTAGAAGGAGAACCAACGAATAAAATTTTATAGTTTCTATCACTCACTACCACTTATAGATGCCACGTGCCCTTATTCTATTCCTTCACATTCCACTCCACATGCCCTCCTCCTTGGGGACACATCAAACACCGTTTACGGACGCTGTAGTTGCCGCATTTTATTACCTTGTGATTACGTAACACAGTTGACCCATTCAGGTCATCTTTGTTGTTCAGTCAGGACTTCGAGAGAAATGCGCCTGCGCAGTATTTTTCTGTTGCTGTTATGTTGTTGTCAACGATGTGCAGTTGTGGAAAATAATTTTCTAAATTCTCTGAAAAAAACGCATTTTGATCGGACTTTTCGTTGCAGAGTTATAAGGTATGAAACGAGGTAGGTTCATGAAGAAAAAGAAGGGATATTTAGAAAAACTGGCCCGAAATTTCATAGTTTTTCGGGTTCACTCGCAAAAGCTCGCACAACTAGACCATGTTCAAAAGGTGGAATAGGCCTATATCTAACTGTGTAGCATACCTGTTGTCGCGTCCCAAGACGTCCCACTTTTTTATTTAGAACTTTTTGGGGTGAGGATTTTTCAAAATTTCAAGGCGTTGCTATGGTGAAAAAACGTGTTATTTGTTTTTCAATTACTTTGACAGATTTTGGCGCGATTTATTTTGAAACAAGGATAATCGGTTTGATGAAATTGGATGTCAAAATTTAGCCAAAACTTAGTATTCAGTCTAACGTTAATGTTCACTCCCTGATTAGACTAACAATGGTAGCCTAGGCTAGGCCCTATTTAGGCCTATTACTAGGCTAGGCTTATTAGTATTGGCATATCTGGAGTATGAACAATGTGGCCCAAAGGATGGACATTCCCATTATTATATGAGAAACATACCACAGGTCTGGTAGGCCTAGGCATAATGTTAGGCCTATGCCTCTTTACAATTGTATCCTAGCCTGCTTTTCAACAAAAAATCTTTAGGCCTACTTCAGTTCATACATTAGGCCTAGGCTACATGCTGCTAGAATTGAATATGACATTTTAGCCAACAAAACCAGAGAAAAAGGACTTTTCCCTGGTGAAGTTTATATCTAAAACTGCAAGAGTTAATCCATCTTACAAACAAGCCTGATACAATGAGGAAACAGTCTTTAAACATATGAAACCCCTTAAATGTTATTAACATCAAGAAACCTAGGCTGAAACAAGAAATTCTTTGATAGATTCTGGATTAATGTTGTCAGTTAGAGATGGCTAAAACTTGCAATTCGTTTCAAGCATCATGAGTCACTGACATTATTTTAGAAAGCCTAATGTGGGGCTATAGTAAGCCTATATGGAATTGTGTAAAAATTCTTTGTCATGAACTTGAAGTGATCACTGTACTGTCCTACTGTAAGAAATCTTTGCCTAGTACATGTAAAGTAAAATATGATGTCACTGTGGCATACCAAGCATTTTACATATTGGCCTAGGCCTAAGCCTATAGGGCCTACAGTAGCCAATAAAATGAAAGACCTCATAGATCTAACCAGCTTATCACGCTAACAAAATGTAGTAATTAAGAAACAATGTAGACCCTTGCCTGGGCATGTAGGACTCATCAAAATAGTAACATTTGGGGTAGGCCTATGCCTAAACCTATTCCTCACTGTTACATGTACGTACAGTAATCAGTATAATGTGATTCCAGTTGTGCCATAGGGCATACGCAACTTACTTAGGTTAGGTCAAAGGCAGCTAAGTACAATATGTCCTAGTTCGTCACTTTTTCAAACGTGCTTTGCAGGCATTGAGCTGTAAATTTCCAAGTGTATTCCAGATGGCACTCCAACCTCAGGAAAATAAAGAGGTGTGGTAGGTGTGCTATTTTATGAAACTTAAATAGATAAATGTGAGCTCCAATTCTTTATAGGTGTGCCAAAAGTCACACTCCTCGCAGTGATTTGATGTGAGTGATGGTGTGCAATCTCACTCACACACCACACCTCAAAATTGAAGGCCTGGCTTTGTTAGTATAATTTGAGAGTAACTGCAGAGTAACCTGACCAATTTAATAGTACTATTTCGGAGTGGAGTGGCAGTACCTCTCTGTGGCTGCATCTTTCATGTTTGATTTCTTTATGCTTCCAGTTTGAAAATATGAAAATACAGTCTGTAGTGCTCTTACACAAACATCTCAATCACTCTTTTTATAGTATTTTTACTTTTTCATTTCAGACCCTATTGCTGTATCATGGTGCTACACACAATTATTCTGAATAGCTTGTGCAGGCTTTGTGGTTCCCACACAGGAGATTCAAAATCATCGCCTAAGGATGAACATCACAGAGACATCATTACAATATGGAATATAGATGTTCACCTTGATGAAAGGGATATCCATCCTCCAGCCATTTGTGCATCTTGTAGGCTGAAAATATCTCGGTGGAAAAAACAACAGAGGCAAAAGGGAAAAAATACACACCAACAAATATTGAGCTCGTCCAATTTTTGCCACATGGTCCTAACTGCAGTATTTGTGAAGTAAAGCAATGGGAAGGCGATTCTCTGATTGAGGCTTGTAAGCGTGAGGGTATGTTCTCTTGGAGAAAAGATAGCAAGATTATTGGCATAACTGTAGATGATGAAGGAAGTAGTATATTGAAGCGTATTATATTTGACACTAACAAGAGAGAAATTTGTATGTATGTTTTTGGGAAGGAAGTTGAAAGCATGCAAGTGCCTCATGAAGCTTTGCTGTACCTGGTTGGAGGGAAATTGTGTTATGGGAACACTGACTTTATGGACCTTGCTGCATTACACCAGGATACAGGTTTTCAAAGTAGAGATGGGAGCATTGTGGCCAGAGTTGAGAAGAGTAATGTGCATGCCAGTTCCAATACATACTTGACAGTGCGCCATGTCAGTTGTAAACTGTTGTTTGAAGATGACCTTGCATCATCAACTAGACAGAATGCCCTATGCAGTGTTTGTTCTCTTTATCGGCCAACTTTGTCAGCCCTTGCAAGCAAACAGAGAGCTTCAGTTGTTCCAAGACAAAGAAGTAAAGCAACAAAGTACCTTGGGATGGATGAACTCAAACAAAGGGTTGAGGATTTGAAAAAGGAAAACAAAAATCTCAACCAGAGAAACAAGAGGCTGAGTCACAAGATTCAGTCACTTATGGAGAATGAAGGAGTAGACTTAGATGAAACAGCATCAGAAAAGGTTGAGGGTTTAGTTGAGTCATCAGAAACTGAACTGATATCTCTCTTTGAACCAGACAGCTATTGTCATCTACTGTGGCAGGAACAGATGAAAGCAAGAAAGACCAAGGCAAAGCAAATGCGATGGCACCCTGCAATTATTCGTTGGGCCATTGCCGTACATACAAAGTCTAGCTCTGCATATGACCTTTTGAGGAAATCAGGATTTCTACGGTTACCCCATGTGAACACATTGTATCAGTACACTCATTTTACCAATCCAGTGACTGGCATCAATGAGGAGTTACTACTGAGATTCTATGCTGATTGGAAAATTGAGTCAATGAAGCCTCATGAGAAATTAGTGACATTGCTCATTGATGAAATGAAGGTTAAATCAGGGCTAGTATTTTCCAGAAGCAGTGGCAAGTTAGTAGGCTTTTCAAGTGTAGGGACCATTGCAGATGAGATGCTTCAATTTGAAAAGCGATGTACAGATGGCACAGAGGATACAAGCTCTCCACCATTGGCATCTCATGTCTTGTTGTTCATGGTGAGAGGAGTAACATCTTCAATGAAGTTTCCTGCAGCATATTATGCAACAACTAATGTCACTGGTTCTGAGCTGTACCAAACTACACTTGAAGTTATCAAGGCTGTAAAGTTGCTTGGCTTAAAAGTTATATGCCTTACTTCAGATGGAGCAGCTTCCAACAGAAAGCTGTACGAGATATTGGGTGGACGAGTGGAGTCCTCTTTGTCACCTCCTTTTTTCTCCTCATCACCATATGAGAATGGAAGACTTTATTTTTATTGTGACCCTCCCCATTTGTTAAAGACAATCAGGAACAATTTTGAGAACTCAAATTGGAACAGAAAAACAAGAAACTTATTGGTGAGTCAAAGAATGTAAATGAAACTTACAACAGGTGGGATCTCACATGTGTTATAGTGATGTTCAATATACTGTAGTACCTGTCTACTGTACCTACAGTACTACTGTACATGTATCATGTAAAGAGTGCTGGCATTGTGCAGTACTAGAGTCAGTTTAATAGGGATACTGTGAACAATTGCATGTTTGCATGTCATTATTTTAATTTTTTAACATCTGCATAAGAACTGCACAGCAAATTCTGTACAGTAAGGTTGCAGTGATAAGAAGAATATACAGTGTATTTATACAAGAAGTTGACAGCGAATCATATGGAGACTGCTTTATTGGATATATTGTACTGTGACAGTCTCTTACCGTATGGTGTCTGACCTCATATACCAATTTTAAGTTATGATCTGTGGTACAAGACATAATTTACAACTAAAACAGACACTCATTACCTCAGAATGCATTTTCCTTGGAAAAGGGAACATTTTCAACTGGTAAATCTTCTGATATCAAATTAATTTAAAGTATGCAGGGGAACTCGCTTCACCCATTAAACACAGGGCGCACGGATTCCCCACTGTCCCATGGTCTGGGATACTGAATGATGCTGGATCATTTTTTTGATGATATATGCCACAAATTGTATTTTTTTTTTATGAATAGAACAAACAGTTGTCTTCTTCCAACCAGTAAAGTAATTTCTTTTTAAAAATTCCTTTCAATTTTCTGATTCTCATGGGATGGGGCAAGCAAGTTGCAATGAATTACTGTATCTGACTGGGCAGGAAAGGAGAAGGGAAGGTGCAAGCCCCCAAATTTTCCAATTTTTTTTTAAGCGGCTGTGCAAACACTTCTGCACATACTGTATGTAATTTGCAGCCAACAGAGTGCGCTGAAAATTTGTGTTCTTAATAAACTTATGTTATCTAAGGCTTGCTGACTGAGGCTCTCTAATGACATTTAAAAAGTTTTGGAAACTTTTTGCCTAAATTTTTAGACAAAATATATCAAAATCAAGGGCTTATATTGAAGAAAATTTAGGGAAATGACACTGTAACAGCTTGAAGATAACCAGACTGATTTATGATTGTGAACTCACTGCATAAGAGATAGCAATGCCGGATGCACAAAGTACTTGGAGAATTTTCCTTCTTTTAAACAAATAATTACAAGTATGAAATTTTATTGGGAAGACTTTGGAATTTTTTGAAGGAAATGTTGGAAAAATTGGACTGTGTTTGAGGGGTGTCTCATATGGCAAATTTTCGAAGTTTTCACTCTTTATAGTTAGGGGGGAAATAGCCCCCCTGCCCCTCCCCTGTATCTGCTGTATGCCACTGTGATGGAGAGAACCTTTGGAAATGCAAAGAAATGTAGTACACTTTCCTTTGCAAGGTGCTTACTGTCTCCATAGATGAACAGGAGCTTGCTCCATGCTTACTCTTTATGTAAAGTAGCAAGATTTGGATTTCTTAACTGTGTAATTCGTTAATTTTTTTTTTATTATTATTTTTTTACCCTGTTTAGTTTAGAAGCAAAAATATACAGTGGACGCAACTTGTTGAACTCTACGAGTGGGACAAAGGTAAAGATAGAAGCACACCTGGATTGCAGCTGCTTCCAAAACTCAGCTACGAGCACCTCCACCTGACTCCAGGGTTGCGTATGAAAGTCAGTCTTGCAGCACAGGTACAGAAATTTAAGTGAACATCTCATTATACCAATGGTAGGGTCGTATGTTACCACCTTTGATAAAATAAAGCGACATTTCATAATCCTTTTTAACAAAGTCTCAATCTTAATTGCATACTTTCAGCATAATATAAATATTTTTGTTGTTTCAACACCAATTTCTTTTTTACCTCAGTAATTCTACACCTGTGGTTAGACTTGTGTACTGCCTTATCCATTGGAAGGTTAACTGTGAAGAAATAATTTTCAAAGATAGATGTTTGCATTTTGAATAACCAGGCATGCAAACAAATATGATCATGAAAAGGGTGATTTTTTATTGTATTTGCACCACTCCTTTCTCTGCTGTGAAATGCCTTTACTGTTAATATCATCACACTATCCTACTTTTATTAACTTTAACATCAGTGGCATTTTTTTTTTATTAAGGTCATGTCTGGCACTGTGGCAAATGCCCTAGAAGTGTGGAAAAAGCCTGGTCTAGAATCAACCATCCTTTTTATCCGCAAAGTCAACAAGTTTTTCGACTGCCTTAATGTTTCAAGAACAACAGAAGGAACAAGGAAAAGAAATCCTGCCTTTCACCAATTGTGAAGATCCACGTTTGATGGTCAGTGTTAAATTTTTACAGTAAATGGACGTTAAGGTCCCATCTTCTCCGCATGTCTGACTTAAGCCCTTTGCACAACTGTCTAAAACGCATCCTCATCCACACACAACCTCTGTTTATTGCTCCCTGGTGAGTATGCAAGACCCCAATGTCAATGCCAAAATCAATGCTCTCTCAGGACAGGGCTTGTTGTGTAATACAAGCTGCAGTACTCTGCCCTTTTTTTAACTTGCTGTCAATCTTAAAGCTGTGCTAATTGAGGAAATCTGTGGATTCATGGCAAAAATTATTGTCTGGAGTGAGAGTTGACTCCTTTGATTAACATTTAGCACTATGTGTGGTGTATCAGATTCAAATGTTGGTAATTTAATGTTTTGAAAGTTTGGCTGAACTGTCTGATGTTAGAAGTTTTATATCAGATCTCATTTTTGAGAGTGTACAGTCATAAGTTGTGCTATTTGTTGTTGTTGGGTTTGGAAAATTGCAGACAGCAATAATAATGGAATGACCCACATTTTCCTTCTACAGTATATTGTTGTTGGTGTTTCCTCCTTATTTCTTCATCTTGGTATTTTTTCTTTGTTACAGTGGTTGGAGGAAGATTTCCTAGCATTCCTGAGGGAATGGGCAGAAGAGGGTGACAAGCTTGGATATCTATTTTCAAAAGAGAAACAGAAGCTGTGCATGAGCCAAGCTACAGTGACTGGCTGCCACATATCTGGTGAGTATTCTGTTGAAAAGCTGCTTCTTAAGGCAAAGTGGGAAGATGGTTTGGTTCCCTACATAAAAACAGCTATATCCTAACCATTCTTTCTCACTGCTGTTTGGTATATCCAGTGAGGAATTTAAGCTATTGCACAAGGTATTGTGAGGAGCTACCTGCCAACACTTCCCTCTCTGTCAGTATGCCTCTCTGTCTGTCAGTCGGTTATGACCATTCAATCTGTGTGTTTGTTTGTGAAACTGCCTTCCATTGTTTTTCTATGTTAAACTGGATTGGAATGTAACTAGAGAGGGAACTGGTGGTGTCTCCCAAGCAATAAAGATCATAAATCATGTGGTGGATCCAAACATTTCACCTAATGAATGCAAGGTATTTTAAAATGTATAGCAACATGTACTACACAACCGGACAGTTTTTAAGCCTTTCTTGTAACATTAGATGCTTCAGTAGTCTTCTCTATAAGATATTTTCATAGTTCAACTCAATAAGTTTCCCACTGTACTGGAGGGGTTTGCTAGATGCACCAATTTAAGTTACTTGTAGACCTTGGAGCATCAGCATACAGTGATGTATGCTTGGAACTCTGAGCACTACCTTTTTTTCACAGGTGTCTTCTTTCCTTTTCCCACAGTGAAAACATTTGTTGAAATAACCAAACAACTTCTCCAGATGGAAGGGGTAAAATTTGTCCTGAGTGATAAGTTGAATCAGGACCCCTTGGAAGAGTTTTTTGGGAAACAAAGAGGTGCCGGAGGCCATCATGACAACCCCACTGTTGAACAGTTTGGCCACAGTTTACTAAGAAATGTCGTAGCTGGGAGCAGTGCACGTGGGTCATTACGTGGAAATGTTAGGCTGCACACAGATGCACCATCCTCTATCGCTGAGGAACCACTCCCAAAGAGGAAGCGTGGAAGTGCCAGGTTTTTGCTTTCAAAGGAAGCTCCAAACTAAGAGTTTTGAGCTTCCTTTGAAGCCGTTTACTCTCCCATGAGCAGATTCTCTTGATGTGCTCCAGAAATTTTAAAAGAAAAGTTCATTAACCCTTTACCGTTGTGCTCCGATCGGGGCATATTTGCGCGCCTCGGTATTGGTCGGAAAAGCGGACGTTGCCCGCCCCACATCGGCTTCCGTAGGCCATTGACCCCGTGACCTTAAACTATTGTCTCTCTTGCTCTTGTGGCCGAATTTAGGGTAGCTACTCGCAGTTTCGAGCTCCGCATGGGTCCAAAAGGACCCAAACAACGGTAAAGGGTTAACATCAACATCTCTTACAGAAGCCAAGTGCCCTTCATAAGCTGCGAGTTTGGATATTTCCATGGAGTCTGTTATCCCAAATTAAATGTTTGATAATTATATAACTTATGTGTTGTTTCTGTAGAAGGCATGTTACTTCAGCTTTTAACTTTATATTACTTTTTTTCTTTTGATCTTTCATTTAGGCAAAATCATTTAAATTATGGGTGTACAGTACCACTCAAATTACATGTGGTGTTGTACTGAGCATTTGCATAACTTTATGGCATGATATACACTTTCATGAAGGTGGCAAGGGTGAATGTATGGTCAGCTAAATCAGACACAGCCTCTCTGGGTTCCCTTGAATTTTGCATAACCAGAAGATGACTTTATTTGTGCTGATCACGAGACGGATCAATATTCAATTATGTTTGCATGCAATATGTAAGAATGTAAGGAAATGCTATCGTTAAAGTTCAATTTTGGTATCCAGTTTAAAAAAATTTGCTTTTGGGAAGGCTGCAGTGGAATAAATGATGTGCAATGATTAGAAAGAATAGGATGCAATGAACTGACAGTGCCAAGTAAGTATGTGCAACATTTGCCTCCCAGTTTGATGAAAGTTGCATGTAACTGTCCATCTAAGAAAGGTACCAAATCTTCGGCAAAGCATGGCAGGGGTAAATGTGGTATAATCATGGCTGTTGGCTACTTCATTGCAAATTACTGGTCACCATAGTTTATTCATAATGACTGTATATTGTTGTTGGGGAAAGGCACATTTCCCAAAAGCAAGTGCAATGAATCATGGAGCAGCAGTTCTTCTGTTGTTGTTATTCTTTCCACATTTAAATGTCATTAACAAAATGAATATGTGCCACAACTTTTCTCACATTCTTTTCTTTTTGTACTGTAGCTGGGCTTTTCATAGCTACAGTATGCTATCATCAGTATATTTGAAGCAACATTTTGGAATGATTTATCCGGGTGCAATATTAAATTGTAAGAGCTTACATTTTCTTCACAGCTGTACAGCATGTCTTTTGAGAATGGGATTGACACAATCCCACCAATACATTCCCCTGTCAAAGGGCTAACAATGCTGCTAATATCTGGTAGGTTGACTGCCAGTGCAGGTACAGCAAGTATGCTGGTCAGATGGAGTTTTATGGCCCAGTTTCCAACCTGTTGGTTCAAGTCAAGGCTACCACGGTCTTTTGTCCAGTTGGCAGCATTTATCGCAGTATATGGTTTTGAGTTTACCAATTCCTGTAGTATTGTTATGTGTATTCCAGTGTTGCGGTGAATCACTTTAACGCAGTTATGAAGTTAGAGGGGTCTTTCAATGACATTTTATGTTTGTACCATAATTCACAATTAAATTTAAGGATAATATAAATAGTTCCATAAGGTAAAGTAATGGTTTCACAAGAGTGACACAAACTAAAAAAAAAAAAGAAAACATTATTACATTATTGAAACAGTATTTGCTATATTTAGTTAATAGTAAAAAGTAAAATTACAAAGGATAAAAAGAGGAAAGTAACTTGGGTATTGTAAGCACAATGCATATTGTGACATTGATAGTTTACGCATAAAAATGGAATCTGAATGATTCCACTCAAAAATAAAATTAGCCATGGTTACTCTACTTCTGCTCGCAGCAATTTGGCAAAAGCTTGACTGCTGTAGTACAGCATACTTAATAGTACTTTAGGTGTGGGTTCAATCAAGTCCAGCCTGCCAAGGTCTTTTGTCAAGGTGTGGCTCACTGGCAGCATTTATCACAGTATATAACACAGTGTTGAGTGTACCAATTTCTGTACTATTGTGATGCATTACTTTAATGTAGTTATGAAGTTTGAGGAGTCTTTTCAATGACATAAATTTGTACCATAATTCACAATTAAATTTAAGGATTATAGAAATAGTTTCACAAGGTACAGTAATGTTTTTACAAGTCACACAAATTAAAAAAGGAGAAAACGTAGAGTTAACTACATTATTAAAAACAGTATTTGCTATTTAGTTAACATTAAAAAGTTTACTTGCAAAGGATGAAAAAGGAAAGTAACTGGGGTAAAGTTTTGTAAAGTACAATGCATATTGTGACATTGATAGTTTACATATAAAAATGGAATCTGAATAACCCCCCTCAGAAATAAAATTAGACATGGTTACTGTACTTCAGCTCAGCAATTCGACAAAAGCTCGGCTGATGTATGGTATAGTAAATAGCAGTTGCGGCTGAAGGAATTCGTGATTTAGAGCTCTACAGTATGGAATCTATGCATCTTGATGTTCTCTTTCAAACATCCCTGTAAAAATTTGTTGTTTTCTCTACAAATAATTAGTGAGCTTCAGCTGTTATTGCTACAGTCCTGCAGCATTTTTAGTTTACAATATTTAAATAATGAAATGCATTTGAGCAGATCCATCAACACAATAAGAAATACTGTATAATATTTACTACTTTTGAGATCAAATTGATATTTGCCTCTCAACTTCTATAGAGATCACAAGGCAAATCAAATGCTGCACATTCCCTCCTCATGATTTTCTTTACCTTTTTCATTAAGTTTTTCACTATACAGCCTTGTTAATACTGTACCCAACCTCTTTTGAGCAAGTAATGATTTTCATTGAAGATTATAATACTAACTAGTATACTCTTACTTCTGTACTTTAAGAATGTTGTAGTAAGAAGCAAAATTTACAGTACCAGAGAAGATATCTAAAAACATGGGGCTAAGCAAAAGTACAGATCATAATTTCTAATTTTAAAGTTTTGGAGGGGGGGGGGGTAGACTGGGAACTACTCAGACATTTAGGAACCCCTTCTGTGATGAATGTTCAGCATGAACTTAACAATTTTGTTCCCAAGGTTGATGAATGCTTAAGACCATACGCATGTACTGTTCATAGGTGGATACTGGATACAAATTAATAAATTAAAAAAAAAAAAAAAAAAAGAGAAATTATGCTTCTCAAGTTCCTATTTATTTAGTTCTTTCCTCAGACTCTTTTCAGCCTTTCTACTAACATGCAATTCATTTTCCTTCTGCATCATTAAATAAACTTTCACAAATGCTTCACACCTCATTTTCAAAAAAGCTTTAAGCACCTCTTCAAATAGTTTCTGGTTCAGAGTTGGTGGAAGAGGCACTGACAGTTTCTTCCATGTATTTAAAACAGTTTTTTCCTGTTGCATTTGGCAAAACAAAACCTGTTGAATGTCTACAGACTGGAGGTGGGAAATGTTCTTTGTGTGTAAAACTGATCTAACAATGAACTCAATGGCCCTGAAGAACTGATACGCTTCATTGTTTACTTTAAACAATCCGCCCCTGTTCTGAAGTTTAATCCATTCCTTTGTGTAGTCTAAGAATGACTCAGTCTGGCTGTCTGCATCAGTCCAAGAGTCTAAAACCTCCAGAAACTTAACTGCAACTTGATTTTTCTTCATGTTTTTGAATCGTTTCTTTAACTTGTAAGGAATATAACCTGCTGCATAGCGTAGGGCCTGCTCTTCGTTTGCATCTAATCCTTCACGACTGGTATCAACTTGCTTAGGGGGCAAGTCATATTCCATAATAATGGTCAACAGTGACTTAAAAATATCCTCAAAAATATGCTGAAACAAGAACAGCTCTTCATCTTTTTTTCTCTCAATGGAAAGAAACGTCAACAGGTCGCACCATTCTTTCTGAATTCTTGCACTACAGCGCAGAACATGCATCTCATGCCACATGTTTGATTTCACTTCTTCAGTCCATCTTTTGCCTCGCACAGAGCTGGCTATGTCCCATAACTGCCCTATCAGATTATCAGTGAAGGATTTCACATTGCTGGCATTGGTTAAATCCCTGAACTTCTTGCAAAGGTTTTGGACACTTACAGCTGTGGGAGTGTTCATCTTAAAAACATAGCTCCTTGACAGATTTTCCAATGCTGCATGAAGAAGTTCAATGGCACGTGCAACCACCTGATCCTTTTCCAGCTTCTTTTTTGGCGGGTATTTCATTTTTGCTGAAAACAAGACAAAGTTTCATTTATTCATTTCACTAGGTACACAAACAGTCCTGGTTGTCCGAAACGGACGAGAAAATTTATATGGCTTGCTTTTTCTTATTAAAAGCATAGATTCCAAAGACAAATTTCATTAACCCTTTACCGTTGTTTGGGTCCTTTTGGACCCATGCGAAGAGCTTGGCTGTCACACATCTTCACTGTTTCACGTGGAGCTCGAAACTGCGAGTAGCTACCCGAAAATTCGGCCACAAGAGCGAGAGAGACAATAGTGTAAGGTCACGGGGTCAATGGCCTACGGAAGCCGATGCGGGGCGGGCTACGTCCGCTTTTCCGCCCAATCCCGAGGCGCGGAAATATGCCCCGATCGGAGCACAACGGTACAGGGTTAATTTCAAATTATGTAGAAAGATTTTTTCTTTCAAGAGGTGAAAACTGCACCTCAATAGCATATAGCATTTGGAAGGTACATGTTTATTATTAAAACAATACAATTTTTCTTGAGATTTGGTGAATCATGGGAAATCAGTGATGTCATTGCAGCACACTATTTTGTCATTGCATTCAATTAATTTATTATTTTGGTTCCACTTCAGGCAATATTAAGCAATATTGTTGATAGTTCTCTATATGGTAAAGGGTAGTGCTAGATCTAGGTACCATTTCTGAAATATCATTGTGCTAAGCAGCAGGCACTTTGTACTTTTTAAAGCATGGTGCCTTACAGAAGAGGGTTGTCTGGAATGTGGATGGACAAGTGTATGATCATGGGTATTACTGTACTGCCTTTTAATAAAAGAAAATGCTGCTCATAAACCAAACATAGTTCAAAAGTAAATTGTATGTTCCATCTATTGTGCCATAGCAGATCTCTACTGTCACTATTGTACTGTAATCTTTACCTTTTGCAGGGTTGCTAACATTTCTCTTTGAAGATGACCTTTGAGGGGTAGCATCAGCACTTGAAGTTGATGGTACTGAGTCTGGTGCAGCTTGGGTGGTGACAGATTCTGTAAAAGAATTGGATCAAAGAGCTGTAAATTTAAAGTATTAAAATTCAACTTGATTATCTCACAAAACCAGGCCATAATTTTAAATTAAAAATTTGATTAAAACTCTTTCTAGACAAACTCAGTCTTAGAGCATCTCTATTAGTCATCTAATCTAAGAGTTGATCTGTGCTTGTGAAGAGAACTGCTACCAAAAGGTGACTTCATTTGCAATTCTGTAATTCCAATATTTGTGATGCAAATCCAGTTATACCCCAAGAGCATACATTACTGTAATAATCAGTAGGTAAAATTTAGTAGCTGTAAAAAGTTGAAACTATGAATAATACATTTGTGCTTTAAGGAGTTGCCCTCAGAAAAGAAACAAGTAGACATAAATAAACTTCCAAGCCTTCTAATGGTAGATTGCTTACATTGAAATAAAAATCTGTGTAAGAAAAATTTTAAGTTTTAGTGTCATTTTTCAATTGTGGAACACTTGCCCCCAAATACAAGCTGACTGATTACTTTCTAGTTGACAATGACTAGATTACAATGACTGGGCATATCCAGTTCTAATGGTAGCACTGAATTTCAAGTGGTATTTCATTTCATGTGCAACACTGTTTTTCCTACATTTCCTTTTGGGTCCAGGTCCTTTTGAATACCCTTATGACATTTAATCAACTCTGCAACTCATGAAATGTTAAGCTTAGGCCTAGACCTGCACTTGCAGTAGGTTAAAAATGCAGTTCACAATCCTTTGTGGGGGGCTGGGGGAGAGTGCTCATTTGCCCACACACTTTGCCACTGCCACCCATTTGTCCCCTCCCTCCCCCTACCCCAAGTTAGGAAGTTATGTCAGTTTAGAAGTGTGTTAATTGAAAAAGTAGATTATATTGGCCGACCTCTCCAAAGACTTAATTTTTTTAATCCTGGAATATGCCAAACCCTCAGGACTTCCAAGAGGCTTCGACAACTGGACACCCACCCAAGTTCAGGAACGGGTGCTTTGGACTCGGTTTCACGCTGTGCCCCTAACATTATCCTTACCCTTAATTTGACCTCTTCCCCCTCCTCCTCCAATTTTGACATTCTGGCATGGTAATTGGGGAGCTAGTCCATGTCCAGATTTACAGGTACATATCATATCAACTCTGGCTGCTCAGGGCTGGGTTATGGAGATTTTAACAGGATGGTAGCATCCCACTGGCCAAGTTATCACACACATTTTTTTTTTTTTTTTTATAAGTTACAGATGGACAAACAAAATGTTGAACTCACCTAGCCCAATTTGTGTCTGTACTGTAATGTATAAACTAGCGCTTGCCTAGTACTTAGTAGGCCTACTGTACTGTAAGTGTTACCCAGTTCCTCCAACCCCTGTTGTCATTGTATAGGCCCTGTGCAGGCTCTAGAATAGAGGTAATCTTCCGTATTGGCGTCACTTGCGTTACGTGGGCAGCTAGGCCATTCCTTTAACTATTTTCTTCTTGGTACAGAAAACCTACCTTCCAGACACTTGGGGCAACAGAACCATTCGCCTTCAAGTTTTTCTTCTAACCCAACACATGCGAGATGAAACCATTGCTTTGGGCACGCAGTATTATCACAACGTATGACTTTCTCTGAGGTAGAAGGCACTCCACAATAGCACTGGTGGACGACTTGCCTGGCATTTTTAGCTTCTTCTTCCAAAAGAGCGTCGTTTTCCCTAAAAAATTCTTCAATCTCACTGTCACTTAAGTCCAATTCATGCAATTTTGCCTCCATAGCAAACTTCTTGCGTCTAAACCCTTCAAACTTCGAAGTTCCCGCTCCCTACTTGCAAACAGAATAGCACATAGGGCCTATATGATCAGTGCAATGTGCACGTTGTAATATACATAGGTAACTCACAATGCAAAACACACTGTGCATTGAATGAGTACAAGTCGTTACGTAATACCCCATAAACGGTCGCGTGCGGTGGACAGGTTTATGACTTGTCACAGCCTTGGGCGAGGAATCCCCGCCGTTTTATTGCCTGTCGGCAACTCGAAAGTTACAAAGGACTGTGGATTCGTTGGTTCTCCTTCTAGTGGCAACTCCCTGGCTGAACGATTCCTTTGCACTGAGTTGCGCCTCGCCGAGTCGCATTGTGTGGACGGGCTGTAATAGGCTGCCAGGTAAACACTGGTCTAATTAGTTGGATACCTTGAAGAAAGAATTGGTAACAAAATTGCACTACATAATGGGTAAAATACCTAATCTACAAAAAGTGCCATAAAATTCATTGACAAGTGGCTTTCATGGTATTCTCTTACTTTTGCCTAGCTGCTGATTTTGTTACTTAGTCGTAGATGGTTTGTTCAGGCTGAATATGAAGAGTATTTTCCATCACATGAAGTAAAGTAAAATGTTTTAACATTTTTTTCAAAGGGATGAATAAGGGTTCGATTCTGCGAAAACTTTTTCGGATGGGAAACTGAAAGTTGTATCACACGTAAATTAAGCTGTCACATGTCACATGTCCTGAATATATTTTGCATTCGGGTGCTACATCTCCCCATCAGCACGTGATTGTTTTGTTACGTGTCTTGAAAAGAACACATAGAACTCTTTTGAAATATTAAGACCAGCCAGCACTTGGATTGCTTTCTCCATTTAACCAGCTCAAATTCCAGTATAAGTTACCTTACATTGGATGATGGCGCGTACGAGTCTCTAAGCAGGGAGGTGTTATTTTAACAACTCCCTGCTCTAAGGGACGTGACTGGCGTCTTAGTCAACGATACTACAAAGAAAGGGAAATTTAAGTTTCAAATCGACAGGGCTACAATCGTAGTGAAAAATGATGCTGCAAAATCGCACATAAGCTGTAATTGGCCAAATGGGTGCTAGGCCGTACCAGTGTAATATGTTTAACATATTCTTGAGAAGCTTATAGACTTCAAACTATCGCCAGGAAGAAAGCATAAAGCAAAATGGTGTGTGTTAAAGATATTTTTCTTTCGGATCATGCATGGGCTATTGGTTTAAAGCAAAAAAAAAAAAAAAATCGAATCATCGCTAAAATTCTTATTTTTTATTTTTTTTCATAAGGTTATACGAATTTTATGAGAGTAAGAACTAAGGTTTAACATTCGAATTCAATCAGATGTGAGCTTTTAAATGGTAGCAAAGGGGTCACGAGGTCAGACTTCCGACTGGTCATTATGAGATATTGAAAGGTCACTGCTTTAAGTCCTATGACGTGAAAAAAGATTTAAACCGTATTTGAGACCGAACATAATCTTGATGCTATTTGAAACCGTTGCTTTTTTAACTTTAGTTATCCAGTTAACACCATATAACATATAGACCTATCCTTTACTTTGACCCTTTCTTTAAACACCTAATGATGCAAAATGTAGAACCCACGTGGGAAGCGGCATATGCAGCGTTTGGCTTATACAATTCGTTACACAAGCAGGGTTGTTCCAGTTACAGTGTAATAGTAACTAGTTATAGTTACAGTTTATTCAAAGAAAATGTAACTTGTTACAGTTACAAGTTACAAACCTAAAATGCAACTAGTTACAGTTACTTTTCTAGCAATTGCAACTAGTTAATTTTGAAAACTAACCAATTACTTAACACAATATAGCTACAGTGAGGAGATGAAAAATGAAATGAGGTTAATTTGTCTCGTTTAGGCTTTCTTTATTTGTGTTTTGTGATCTTTCAAAGGAACACTGGGTTGTTGTTTTTTCAATGTTTTTCAGCTATTAATTGACCCTTTGTTTACTTTCAGCAGCAGTTGCCTTTCAAAGTTACCATCAGATATGTTTGCACGATTTGGGACAGATATTTGTCCACCATAGTGAATAGTCTCTCAACTGCAGCACAGCGGTTTCAAGAACCTCTGATGAAGCATAGATGCAGTGTTGATTGGCTCCTGTGCGATAAATCTGTCGGCTTCATCGATGCTGGTCGTTTTTCCCACAGTAGCCAAAGAGTAAAAAAAAAAATCTTTCTCACCATTGTCCTCCTCGCTGCTGCGATGTACACTTTCATCACTGTTTCCTTCTAAAGGTTGACTTGTTACGAGTTCTTCAAATACGGCCACTGCCTTCTGCTTCTCTTCAGTGTACATTATCCAAGATAATTTGAGTCTTGGGTGGCCAGAATGTAGTCAAATGATTGTCGTAAAAAAAAAGAAGGAAAAAAAAAAAAAAAGACTTCCAATTTCCTCTTAGAGATTCCAGCTAATCAATAGGCGCCGCGCAGTGTGCTGGAACTTATAACAACAGCCGCGACCGACCGCGTAATTTTTTCTCAGAAGAAATGAGGGCACGTCATGCCAATAGATATAGGCCTATAAGTTTCTTGGAAAAGGGCCACACCCCTGGTTCCGAAATGACATTTTTTAACCTTATCTTTCTAATTCTGACACAGGGTTATGAAAGGACAGGACTTTTTCTGAAAAGCGATCGCCGGTCCGGGGAAGAGATATTATGGGAAGGGTAACCATTCCTTGTAGGACATTTTTGTAATTTCAAACGTCTTGAAATGCAATTTGGGGCACTCTTGGGTGTCAAAAGACAGTACTTTCTGCAATGAAAATGGATGGGAATTGAGCAAAATTTAGCGGTACCATGAAAAATGGTTTATTTGTAATTAAGTATTGGGGGACTGAACGATACTTCAGCTAACATAATTTTCACAGGGGGCTAATGTAGAGTAGAGTATCCTTTATAAAATCCAAGAAGGAAATTGAAATTCTGCAGCGAAATGAGTAATTTAGTGTAAAATTTTAATGCACAGGAACAGCAAGACCAAACGTGTGATATGCAAAATACGAAGACTTAAATCGCAAGAATAAATCCATTTTACAAAGGCAGATGCTTCACTTTTACCCGACCCATCCGCTTAATGACGTCATCAATAACTTTAATGCGGGTTTTGCTCGCTCTAACTCCCCAGCACAACAGACGATATGTCCACACGCTGCAGTTAAAGTAGTTATAAAATCAGAGTGTGTAGGGCCTGACAGATGACTGATTTCCCTCGCCTCTGTACTAGTACGTGGTATTTTGACTTGAAGTAGCTGAAGGTGTAAAGAACAAAATTTTATTTCCATGTAGGCCTATTCAGTTGGTAATATCTGTTATTGGTATCAACGATTTAGAGTAACGAAATCAGTTTGTTTACGGGAACACATGAAACCACTGATGAACCATAGTTTAGGCCTATTATCACTGCCACTTGTTAACGTAACATTAGGGCCTTAGTGCGGTGTAACTGGTCGCAATGGTGTTTATATGTTCGCAGCAGGATTAATAGGGTGTATCGTAGGCCTATATGATGAGTTTATGTGCGGAAGCAAACTGCCTAGTTTGTGTTGCACATGTATGGCTTGACACTCAATGCAAGCTTTATAGTGTAGTGTAGGCGTTAAAGTATTTGACTATATCTGTATATAGATAGAATGTGTGTATTACAATCTTCACAATTAGGGTTGTGAAGTCAAATTTCACTTGAAAGTGTGGACATCAGTCATCAAAAATTAAAAAAATAAAATAAAAAATTTAACACATTCTGACTGAGGTGACTCGAGTCACAAGACGACTCGAAGCTTTCGAAAGACTCGAAGTGACCCGACTCGAGCTAAGGAAAGACTCGACATAACCCGAATCGACTCAGTGGCGTGCGCAGGTTTTTTTGAGGTAGGGGGGAGCAGTATGTCCATCCCCCCGATTGATGTGGAGGTGGAGATCAATTCAAAGGGAAAGGTGTCCCTTACATTTCTTCCCTTTGGAAAGTATGTTGTCATTAAAAATTTAAACCAATGTTCAAATATCGATTCGCCTTCTGCTCCTTCTGTCCCGAACAACTGTTCTTTTCGTCAGAATTGCAGCATTGAAAAACCCCGTATTAATACATCAAGGCTATTTTCAGCACTGGTCAAAACTAACCTTTGTGAGAAAATCTTCGTGAATTCAATTTTCACGGTGTATCGTTCTGACTCGTTGTAATCATTTGACAACGAAATAATCTGTCTGTAGGCTGTAGCTTTTGCATAACGGCAGCCTTAAAAGGGTGCACAATCGTACAAAAAGATTGGTTGGCATTGCCAACGGGGTCGGTATTCCCTCAAGTTACACTAATATGAATGATCCTTAGCTAGTGCTAGGCCAAGGCAAGGCTACGGCACAAACGGTCTATACTAGCCCTCACTCATTTAGCAAGTAATGTGTTGGTTGTTTACAAATAACGTACCGACAGAATTACGAAGAAATGGAGACAGAGTTTCTTCGAATCACTGTGAACGGCAATATTTCCTGATTTCCTAACCAGCAGGCTAGCCAAGACAATTATTTCCTGACATTTCGGGAGTCTTAACTGTGTCAGATTGTTCCCGTGTTAATTCCCCCGACAGGATTGTTTCCCCCTACTACATACAGAGGTGTAAGGGGGGGGGGGCACCGCTGAATCGACTAGAATTGCTGAAGACTTGACATGACTCTAGACTCGACACGTTGTGACTCGAGGTGACTTGTGACTCTAGATCTAAATCAAGTGACTCGATTACAACACTGGTGTCTAGTTCTAAATTCAATTAACATGTCCCTTGTTTTCTTGACATTTGATTCCAAATAATTTTCATCGCAATATTTTAAATATTTGTGAAATTGGTCAAGATTAATCGATCCTGCAATTATCACTTGAAAAGGGACCCATTCTTCAGCAAATTTAACAAGCTTACGTTCATGAGAAGAGCGAATGTCACATTTGTAAACGGTGAAAAAAAGAGGGGATGTTCCCTGGGGAACACGACTGTTAAAAACGAGTACATCAGATTTCACATTTGTTATGAATCTGAAGTTATGCGATCGATTCTTGAAAAAAATTAACATAAATTTGATTAATGTTTTTTTTTTTCTTTTTCTTTTTTTTGGTGGAAGACTCTCCCCAGCTTCAGAATGTAGGGGTCAATGAATGTGGTGGAATATAGTGTTAAAGGAGATGAAAAGTCAAAATACATTATGGGTGCAAAAAAAAAAAAAAATACCAGTCTTAGGATATCTGAATGAGAGTACAATTTATCAAGAAGGCAAAGTCTGCTCCGCTCAAGGGTGTTTTCATGCGATGCGCATCCGACATCTTAAGCTAGGCATCTTATTTTAGTGGTAGGCTTAAGCCAAATAGAAGCCTGGACCGGCGAATACGAAGAAAAACCAAGTGTAATTTGAGTGGTTTTTAGCTCTTTCCAATGGAAATAATATTCATTTAGTGCTCAAAATCTGGTGTAGACGAACTCGGCCACTACATTATTGAACTGCCAAAGACACTGTTTGAGTCAATCCTTGAAAATGGAATTTTTTTCAACATAAGCAACTTCGATTTATAGTGTCCGTAACGAACGAGTGATGGCATTGTACACCTGCACATCATTGATAGGTATGTATACACATTCACGTGATTCTAACTTATAAATTATGATTTCAGGTACTTTTAAGGTGACCTCGCCTTAATTTATCTGGTTGAATGAAAAGATACACCTGGCTTCTAAGGATAATCGCCGTCGTGACACACTTACAAAGTTTTTGATGGCAAAATGTAGGGATTCCGCAACCCCTGGAACCCTTGGATCAACGCCTGTTCTTAGACTTTTGAACAATCACACCACTAAATTGCGCGAATTTCAGTTCGGATGTAGCAGGAGTGTAAGACATTGAGTGCGTAACTTAGTGTTAGATCACCAGTTAGGGTAGATGTCTTGATTTTGTTAGGTGACTGAACTTTTGCGTATGCTCCAACAAATTGTGGTACCATGTTGGTCGGTACAAACTGCGAAAAAGCTGATGATGGATGGTGACTTAAATAACCTCCATAAATTGTGTACTACAAACCTTGATTTTGATCGCTGATTTCATCGGGTTTGGTTTATGAGTGACATGTCAGTTTGTGGCACTTGTGTGATTGTTTTCTACTCTCCTTGTTAGTGATGATGATTCAAAGAGTAATTATCTTTTAACAATGATTATTGACAAGTTGCTACATTGAAGATATTTGCGCGGTCGATAAACGTAAAACTCGGTAAAGTTTTTTTGATCAAAACGACCCTTCAATGTACAACTAATGGAAAAATTATCCTTACAATATAAGTTTTTTCCCTGCTTATTCAATCTACCGTCCACGTTTAGGGAATTCCATGAATTTTCAGAAGATACGCAACGCATATTTCAAAGGATCGAAAACTTAGGTTATTTTTCATTCCCTCACAGCGGCCTGCTGAAACTGTTAAAATGTAGTAATAGACTTTGGTCATTTATTAGCTGGCAAGTGATTTGCACGATTGTTTGTTAATGTGGAATGCGTATAAGAATGATGTAAATGATATTTTCGAAACGCTCGCGTAAGTTCAAGTTGGGCTTTTCATTTTTGAAACAGCAAATTCCTAGTGTCATATAAGTTTACTCTCAAGTAAATTCGACCGTTTGAGAGACTGAGATGAGCAGGCTGCCCAAAACCATGGAATCAAAGCACAATTTTACTATAACAGGTAGCGTGTTTGCCACTTATTTTCATTTCCCTGTGCAGTTGACAGTGGCGTAGCTACTGGGGGGGGGGGGCAAGTTGCCGCCTGGAAAATTATTTGGGGAAATTTGATGAAATTGGGGAAATTTGATCAATTTTATTATTCTTACAGAAATTTCTCAAAATTTTTGTTAGAATAAGAAACTGTGAGACATTTATCAATCATAATTCGTATTTTCATGCAACTATTTAACCCACATTTCGTCGGTGTCGCATGAACCGGCCCTACTCGCGTTCCACAGGAACGTCCTCGCCGCGTGGCAAGTTGAATGTTCTCGTGTATACGCGCGGGTGTTATGATCAGTGCATTTCAGTGCACAGGAAGCTATTATTCAGGAATTTAACAGCAGCTGATACAGTACAACGAACACTGAAAGGCTAAACTCGAACTTATCCCCTTGTACACAGTCTCTGCGTTGTACACTTTGGGAATTGAGTAAAAGGATGTGAAAACTGACAAGTCACTGACGTAGACCCCCGAGGCTATTGTCCTACAAGCTAGTAGCGGGAGGGGCTTAAACTATACCGATTTTACTCTGTGTACATAACGATGGATGGGGCTGAAACAATCCATGGCCAACGATAAACTTAACGTTAGTCTAGAAATTAGAATGAACGGGATCCATAGGCATACTTATATTTTGTTACTCAGCCTAATTCTTGGAGGCTTACAGGCTAGTTCGGGAAAATAGCTTTCTGCTCACTTGGGGTGTAACAATAAACGGGTCCATGAGTACCTTGCAGCCTTCTACACTTAACAGACTGCTGTTCTAACAGGATATCCTGTGTGGTCGAGCCACTATTAGGCCTCCTTTCAGTGGCGTACGAAGGGGGGACCATTGGGCCATGCCCCCCCCCCCCCGACCGATGGCATTTTTTCTTTGTTTTTGAAAATACGGAGTCAAACTTTAGTAACACAGATCGTACTTCAAAAGATAGCATATGTGGCACCAGATTGCATATAAGGACACCCAATTTTTCAAAAATTTTCAAAGGGGAAGGATTGCCTCTGCAAGGCCCCTCAGTGATGCCATTTTTTTAATTCCTACAAATAGGCAAGTTCTGTCAAATTCCAACTTTTACTTAAAAAGGTGGACTCTGTATCCCACTGGTGGAATCGGTTAAAATAAAGACTACATGTTAAGATTCTCTTTACAAGCATGAATACGCTATTTTTGGCCATCTTAGGGGTCTGATTTTTCGAAATTTGCTTTACGCTCCACGCCAACCAATGGTGGCGCTTCGCTCAGTCTTTTGGGCAAAGTTACATTTTTGGGGTCAAATTAGCTCTTAACTCTCTGATCACTTTGCAGTTTGCGAACATATTTTGAAGTGAGCATTTTATTGCATACGACAAAAGAAGATAGCGACTCGTTAGATTCTTCGTGTAAATCAGGAAAATGCTATTTGCGGCCATCTGAGGGTTCTGATTTTTCGAAATTTTCTCTACGCTCCGCGCCAACCAATGGTGGCGCTCCGCTTAGATAATCTTTATGATAAAATAACATTTTGTGGCCAAGAAAAACCACAATCCTGTACCGATCAGTGCTCTTTTATTTTGACTCCTAAAAATGTGCAAATTTAATGACAAGTTTTACTTCGTAAGGTAGCATAAATGGCATAAGAAATGCATGTAAAGACACAAAAGTTTCAGTTTTATCCTCATGAAGCACCACGATTCAACTTTTGACACTGTTCATGTCAAAGTCAAAAATCTTGCACCATTTTGCATCTAGGCTCCTTGAAAACGTAAAAAATTTCCGGACACCCCTTCCCTTAGACCATGCTGTATGCCCCCCGGCCCCCCCCCCTTCAGAGAAATCCTGCCTAGGCCACTGCGTTACTGCATACAAATAAACCAGATATTGGTTACCAAAATAATGTACTTTGTTATTTCCGATTGCTCCATGTTATACTTTAAGATTAAAATGCAGGTAATATTACAAAATGACATGGTAATGTTGTTATACTTGTAAATTCGCATATTTTATATGAAATACATACACATTGACCGGGAAAAGTTTTGGGGAAATTTCATACCTTTGCCCCCCCCCCTGGAAAAAATCCAATCTACGCCACTGGAAGTTGATAAAATAATTTTAGACCGTTACTGAAGTCGATCCAAGTTTAAAAGTTGTAATCATTAATCCACGTTGAAACATAGTAGTAAAAATAAAAGGGGCTCATTTTCAGTGGTTCGCCTTCTCTACATTTCCTTCTTATCCGACTATCATGGTGATATATTCCATTTGGTAACTTAATTTTGCAATTTGCTTAATATACACTTTTTGATAAAGTGCAAATATAATTTTCAAATTCATTGAAAGAAAAGGCTGCTTAGACTTTACTTAAAAATCTTGAAATGAAATTTCTAGCTGTCTAAGGGCTAAAGGTCTTTTAAAATTTTCGGTACGTTGGCTCTGCAAACCGATGTTGGTGTTTCGCTGAGCCTCGCATTTCAAGTTCAGCCTCCTCCTTTTCGAAATGCCTGGATCCGTGCCAGTAATACCTACTTATTACATGCTTCCAGCAGCCATTAACTTTAATGGGTTTCATCCATTTAAGTCCTATGTAGGCTTTAATCAATTAAATCTCAACATTTCTCCCAAGACAGTCAATATTCATATTGGAACAACTCTAGTGGTGTGAGAGAGGTGTGAGAGATGATTACAAAGGTTGGGTAGTCTCACCTCAGGTTGTGCTCTGTGTAGATCCATCAATACCGCTGAAACAATATGGTGTCACAACAGAACCTTGTGTACCAAACTCGGCGAACGAATCTTGACTGATAAAAGAGCAGTACTATGGCTCCAGTCAACACTACGGTCCCAGTAAAGTATTAAGATTGGAGCTTCCAGCTGCTGCCCGACGCATGAGACTGTCCGTTTAGGCAGAACGAATAGGGTCCTTTACGTTCTTCGTGAAACGGACAAGAGAAGTTGATGAAAGTAGCTCCTAGATTTCCAGCAGTAGACCAATAGTAAAAGTGGGCCTAGTTGGCTAAGTAAATATATCCGCGAAGGTAGCTGGCCACAGAATGAAGGTTGTCAAAGTATTAGCTCCATGATTACAGCGAAGCCGTTGGCTTACTTCAGGGTCCTTATGTTGTGGTTTGAGCTAAAGTGATTCTAGAGAGAGTATGCTGTCCGACGTGTTGGACTCTCCTCGCGACTCGATGCAGCTGATGATGGTTGGCCAGTAGTGCTGACGTCATAAGACTGCACTCGGTACCTACTAGAAATGTATTAGTAAGTGTGTCTATATTGTCCACTTAGAATGTGTGTCCAAAGTGCTACACAACTCTCCTACAATGTAACATGTCTATGTTAAGCTGTTAGGAGACAAGTATATGGTGTCCCAACGTTTCCTTTCACATTTCTAGTCGCCATGGATACTCACTTATAAAATGATCACCACATTTCTCCTTTTCGTTTCTCGACACAGAATAAACATCATTCAAGTCAGCAGATACGCGAAAGAAGATGCCTGGCGGCTTAACGATATCTCTCTTTGTCTTCGTTTGGTGAAGTCGCTGTTTGCGGTAAACGCGGATACACTGTTAGAAATTTCTCTGTAAAATTTACATAATTTTTATGGCAAATTTTTTTCCAACCAAATAATGTTCTTTTTACAGCCAGACTGTAATCATGAAAAAACATTAAGTGTTTGTTTTTTCTTTACAGTTTTTGCATGTAAATTAGTTTACAAATGTCTACTGTAAAATCGAATTACAGAATTGTTCTGTTTTTTTTTTACCTTAATTTTATGTGAATTTACAGCCTACTGTTTTCATTCTCGGCGTTTTAATATTTATTATAATATCGCCTTTTTCCTTTCATATGTTATTACGTAACATACACTTCACCATTTCGTAGATCAGGTATTTGCTTATCAACGTAATGTGTCGTTACGAAGTTATTTTCAATCAAAACACAATGAGGATACTTTGTTATCACATTGTTGTCCAAACTGCTATCTCTAGGAACTTTGTAATTGGAAAGTCACATTTTTGGTACAATATAATAATTGTTTTTAAAATAAATATGACAAAGAATGCAAATACATTGGTTGCAAACATTTCCAGACAAGGTAAACAATAAGTTTATCACTTCCTGATTAAAAAAAGCCAAAAAAGATATTATTCAAAGCAACAGCAATCCTTTTGTTAGGAAAATGCCTACAAAATAAGCTCCACCCATTTATGCAAAATGAGATTTACGTCATAAAGTGGTTAATTTACAGACTCTTTCAAGTAAATTTGTGAAACGTTTTTAATTCGATCAAGTGCATGAGCGCCTGTGGCGATGAGTTGACATCAGTATACCAATTGTCAGTATAATAAATGTAAGTTAATTTTCAAATAGGGCCATAAATTTGCCAAAAATGTTTTCTTTTTTAACTGAAACTTGGCAGAACGATGCATGTTATATATTGAAAATTTTCTGGCTATTTCTTATTTGTTTGTTTGTTTGGGCTTATTTTTGTTTCTTTTTCAGCGTAAAAACAAAATGAATGTTTGTTAAATGACAGTATATTTATGTGAAATCAGAAAAATACAAAATACTGTTAAAATTTCTGTACATTTACAGAAAAAGTTTTACAAAGCAGTAAAATTTGGTTAAAAGAGCAGACAAAAATGGTTTTTCAAGTAAACAGAAAATACATGTTAAACAACCTTTTTTTATTGTAGAAATACAAAGTGTCTGTAAAGATACAGAAAATCTCTATTAAAAGTAAAATTCAAAAAGTTTAAGTTAAAAAAAAGTCTGTAAATTTACAGAAATTTTTAACAGTGTACCACTCGAATGTATGTATTTACAGCAGTGTTGATTTTGAATCTGATTCCAGCCATGAACCAACATTACTATATCACAAACAGTTGAAAGAGGAAGATCCGCCACGGTTGAAACAATTCGTTTCATTCATTGAACCGAAATCTACAAACATAGTAACTGCTTGGTCCGATGAATTGCAAGTCATAGATTATAAACGAGATGTAGTCTTACGATCTCGTAAAGTGAATGGAAAGACTACGTGTCTGTCCGTCAGTGAGAATCAGATCTTTGTCGGATTAAAAGATTCAAAGTTTATTTTTATCTTCGATAAAGATTTGAATGAAATCAAAATAATCAGACTGAAAGGAATCAGATACTGCCCCAAGGACATAGCAGTGGCAGGAGGAGACCGATTTTACGTATGTACAGCAGCTTATAGCGACAAAGTTATTGTTTACAATCAGAATAGCTGTAATGTACTAACAGATTACTCTGCAGGAACGGAGGATGGGATTGCTTTAAGTATAGCAGTAAACGTGCAGCTTGGACTCACAGCTGTCTTATGGCATAATGATCATAGTCATCAGATGGAAATCATCTTCTATTCGCTCTATGAAAACATGCCGTTCCTGGTCGTAAATGTTGGGGATGATGTCACTAGAATCAGAATATCTGACAAAGGCAGGATTGTGACAGGAAATGGAGACACTGGAGAAGTGAAGATACATGACTTAAGAAAGTACAGTATATATCAGAATCCCAGTTTAGTACAGTATATTAACTTTATAGTGCAGTTGTATCGTAATACCTAATTCTTACAGTGAGCAAACAAAGATAATTGTTCTTTACATAGTACCGTGTTATTTTCCTACATAGTGCAATGATGGCGCATTTAAAGATTGCTAAATTGTGATGGGACTTATTTAAGTGAGTTTCCACAGGAATAGTCACTATGGTCGTGCAAAACACAAGAATTAAGAGTATTGGATCGTTAAGGAAGTTTCACTCACATCAAAGTCAGAGGAACAAGTGTCTTATAATCAAATTATAACCACGTGCCGGCTGACGAAATTCTCGAGGGTGGGGACATGGGGATGTGTTGTCGAATTTTAAGATAGAAAACAGTGAAACAAAATGTAGCCATAAGCTGGATTCACACCTAACGAGCCTAACCGATGCTTTGACGCAACTTTACGTGTATTCCTCTACCAAGGGGGATAGACGTCGTTAAACGTTTCGCCTTTACGTCTAACGCATTTTTTTATATTTGTATATGTATCATTATGTAATAGTGCTGTTTCTATAAACTGATCTTGGGGCGAAATATCGACAGTTGCTTTAGAACTCTGTTAACGACATACCTCTGAATCAAGCATTTGGATGGCTAGCCTGGATAAATATCAATTACCAAGTGCAGTTGGAAGTCACCCAAGCCCGAGGAAGGATAAGGAAATCAATTGTTCTGATTGTGGAGGCAAGCGACCTTCCTGCTCGTTGATGGGAGTACGCAGAGGACCAAAGAGGACTATGCAGCTTGTAAACTTCATGCACTTGTGCACCGCATGAAGAGCCTTTCACTATAACGTTTTATACACGGTACTATATGCGTGAATATATATCGTGAATAAAACCGGGCTGTCTCAGAAATTCCAAATCGTGAATAAAACCGTGTCTTTGTCAAAGCAACCCTGTCCTTGTCCAAGCAACCCCTTTAACCAGTCTTACAGAGGAAACTGCTTAATTGCTTCCTTACCTTATTACAACTGTATATTTGGGGGGGGGGGGGGAGATGTGCCCCAGTGAACTTACTTCAAACAGGATGAATTTCGTTTACAGTAAATAGTCACTTAACTAGGAAGTTGATTCTAAAATGACATCCCTGCACCTGAGCTTAGACCTTATTGTATAGTTTTAACAGGGAAATACCAGCCCCGAACTCGCGATGAATGGAATTTATACTTATTATAAAAGCTCAGCTCGAGTCTATGCGTTGAACCAATTGGTTGGAAACTGGGCCATGAAACTCTAACTCAAGTCTATGCATGGCAGTATTTAAAAAAAATATGAGATGATTTGCTATTTATAGTGCAACCATGGATGTACGAGGGGCTACTTTCACGGTGAGACAAATTTTTTGTAAAAAATATTGTCCTGGCATTAAGCCTTACGCAAAACATTTCCGACAAAGACAACATTTGACGATGACTATAAGCCCAATGAGAGTATGAGTGAAATTACGTCTTTTTACCGGTGCAACTTTTTAGCTGGTCCTTTATTCAAAGACCCCTTACAATGAAATTTGAAACTCCTCTTGTGGATTTTCTTCTTTTTTTTTTTTTGCATAAATACTTCGTCGAACGAAGTATTTTTCTGGTCCGTGCATCTCATGTATCTGCCTAAGCGTTCTGTGGCTGAAATGGTCTGCAGGAGTAAATACCCTGAGCCATAACACGGTCGAAGCCACTGCTTTTCAGACTTTTCATTTGATTTTCCGCACCTGGTAGAAGACTGCTTTGCAATTTCTCTTCAGCAAGTTTTTCTATTGAAACATGTTTAAATGTTTTATCCACGGACCTCCGTAGAAGAAAATTTGGGGGGGGGGGAGGGGGGCAACATTTTTTGGGGGGATGAAGCTCGGTCCCACCTTGAGTTGGCGCGGAGTGCAAGAAAATTTTGGCCCAAAATACCTCTCAAATCGCTAGAAATGGTATTTCTAAAGTCTTTTTACCGCATTAAAATAGGGAAAACACTGAGTGAACTATTGAGAAATATTGATGTTAATTTTTCTTCGTCTTTTTCTTTATGTTTTTTTCGTTTTCTTCAGGATTTTTAATTTCCAAGGGAGGGCAAGCCCCCCCCCCCCTTTGTCCATACCTGCGGACGCCCCCTTTTTTCTGTCCCTCTCTTTTACGTATTTCTAGTATGAAGGTGGTCATTATACTTTGTGTTATTGTCAGGTCTCGATTTAAGATTTTAATGTAATAATGGGCTACTTTGTGAAGATGAAGATTAAACCTGCTGGAGCCAGATAGCAAGCAATCTTACCGGGATAAGAAGTTATGGAAATTAAACACCATTAGGTGTGCATTTTTGTCATCTGGAAAACCAGATAAGATGAGAAAACATTAATTGACGTAATTTACATCAAGTGATATCTCTAGATACAGAGTTCATAATAAGTATAAGTAGTCTAAACTTAGACTTGTTAGATGATATTTTCTGGCTTTTAAGACCACGAAAGTACAGAAATGAGCATGTTCATGGGATTATCTTGCAGTGTCAGAAGTATCCATTTATCATGGGAATGGTCACTTGAAGAAAAGCAAAATGGATACTGCTCATTGAAACTCTTAAACCATTACCACTATGATAACAGTTTTATTTTATTTTAACCTGAATGTTCTCTTCAAATGACTTTGAAAAATGTTGTGGAAGCTATTTTCGTATCTTTAAAAACTCTTTCTATTGTCTATGTTGACAGCTATCCCCTACAGGAAGAGAGCTAGTTGCGCTGCTATTATTGCTGCGTCCTTTGCAGCATGTTTTATTGGCCAAGAGGGTGAATTTAATGTCAGTCTGTGTATTTCGTAAGCTTTTAATCACGCTTGGTGTGGAAGCAATTAACTTACCATGGCGACAACACCTATTGTTGTGTATAAAGCATGAAGACACGTTTCGGCAAAACCTATGCAGATAGTACAGTTACTGGCTGTTTGAGCATTTTGTTATCTGGGCCTTATATCAAAGCCATTTAATTATGTCTTTTGCCAGTAATGGTGCAAGAGTGAAGTATGTGAAAAACCTAAAAAGGACGCCGACAGATGATTTTGGTCCGTCGGGGGGGGGGGGGGCGCCCCCTTAAAATATAGCAGCCCCGCCACTGACAGGATGGCCATCAAAATGTGAGTAAGCTGGGAGCCGTTTTAGAATTTTAGGTAGAAAGAAAGATCGTAAAAGACTAACGCTAAGGCAAATTGAATCTACTCTACAGATAGACCCACAACTCGAGAATCAACACGCAGCAAAATATCATTAAAATAGTTAGTTATTAAATTAGTTAGTTAGTTAGTTGGTTAGTAATTAATTAGTTAGTTAGCTGGTTGGTTGGTTGGTTGATTGGTTGGTTGGTTGGTTGGTTGATTGGCCTTTTTCCAGTTGTGGCTCACTGGCTTGTTTTCCCTACTAGATTGCTTGTGCGGAGCATCACGCACAACCGTAATGGGTTCCTTTTTTAAGAGTCTTTGGTTCCACTCGACCTGGAGATCGAACCCGGGCCTTCGGCGGGTTTTCTAAATTAACTATAGAACTATGTACCATAGTACATATTTTAAGAAATAGTGTTTCCATGAACCTCGGTAAACAAATGATACAAAAGGGGTTGAAGGGCATTATTCTTACGTTCACAGGTGTAAGTGATTTAGATTATTCAATCTGGAGCGTTATAGACTTACAATTTGTAGTCTCACGCACTTAAAGATATCACAAAATTTCGTGTTTTTGCTAAATTCTACTAAAAATTGAATTTTAGAGAACTAAAGTGCTTTCGAGCCACGATTTTTGCTGCAGCTGCAGTACATTATAATTTAAGTTAAAGAAACATTCCCTTAAAAGTGGAAGCAATGTGTCAATCTCGTCTTTTCTAGATTTTCAGTATCAGGTATTATTGTTACTTCTTTTTCCTAATTCAAAAGCCTAATGGACAGGTCATGATAATTGAATGGGTAATTACTTTATCTCTCTCTAATCGATATGTATTTGTTTTCAGTGAGACCCTCCGAAAGCGTCATGAAGTTGCCCAGGCCATTGATCCAGTGGCGAAGAAAGCAATAAAAAAGTGTGGGGGCGGAAAGATTTTGAACCACGCACCTCACTCTACCCCATTGACCAAAAGGTACATCTCTTATGCTAAATTTTTTTCGTTTTTTTTTTTTTTTTTTTTTTTTTTACGAGCAAGAATTTTTTGTTTAAGTTACACGGATATTGCTGTATTTTGTCTGCGGTAAAGGAATAAAGCCATGCCCTGTATCTTGCTGATTCCTTATGTGGATGTGGCACTGTGAAGAACTCCTTTTAGACAATTTTGAAGCAATGCTCGGACAGTCGTAACTCAGAACTTCGCAAGCGGTAAGCCTGGCAGATACGACGTGCATCTAGGGAGAGGACGCTACCTTACTTTATTTTCTATTTGGGTGCATTGTGTACCGTAAAGCTTCAGTGGAGTAACAATAGACTCTAAGCCGTATAGTATACATCGGTAACTGTTAGTCGCGATTGAGGTGCACTTTCCCATAACAGCATATGATTTCCAATAAAGGAATCTACACTTGCGCAGTTGAACTCAAATAATAATCATATGACATAAAGTGACGACCTCTCCTTAGCCCCAATTGGTACCTAGGCATGTTTCCAATGCTAATGCAGAACACAAACGGATTGCTATACATGAAGTCCGTGAACATAGTTTACAAACCAAAGTGGACCCATGACGTCAGAGAAAAAGCCTCATAAATATTAAGGAGGTAGACTCGTTCGTTTTCAAGTACAAAATTGCCGAGGTTTTTCGCCTTTTTTCAAGTCGGCATGGCCGATTTTCGTTCAGAAAAAATTGGAGCTTTATGTGTGAGTTCTTTCAAAAATGCCGTGCTCCTGCCAAGTGGCTTTGGACTATTCTGTTAAAGAATCAATCTACACAGACTACTCAACTGACAGGGTTGAAAGGTATCTAATGATAGGTTTGTATGAGCATTTGAGTACGGAAGGCCAATGGTTCCCTGTATATATATGAATATGAAGTTTTACTAGAAAGACTGTCTTCAGTTT
Organism: Holothuria scabra; assembly: GCA_037179385.1. Taxonomy (NCBI): domain Eukaryota; kingdom Metazoa; phylum Echinodermata; class Holothuroidea; order Aspidochirotida; family Holothuriidae; genus Holothuria; species Holothuria scabra. The sequence continues at coordinate 50,339,246 of CM074189.1, read as the reverse complement.
GCGAGCAGTGTATTGACATTTTGAAAAATCGTGACCCCTCAAACAGCCGGAAATGGCATGTCTCGGGCTTGTTATTTGTAGCTTATGTAGCTTAGTTTTCCGATTTCTTTCAAGTGTGAACACCACTGCATCGAGGACGTATTGCGCGCGCCGATATTTCCCCCTTTAAAAAAATACATGTAAAAATGCAGTTTGTATTGCAAACACCTTTGGATTCTGGGTTTCCTGTAAGGATATTTAAAGAGTTGCAAGGTTAATGATGATTCTGCACTTCTTTCGTATCTGAAAATAATTGTTTTTATTAAAGTCCTCCTCACGCTCTGGCAAAGAGCCGTTCGACAAATACCAAACTATAAACTGCTCCCCGAAGAAGCAAGATTGCACGACTGAATCGTTGTTACTACATGATGTCTTCTAAGGCGTACGAACTTACATTCTCCGATGGCATTTCAAATTTTTGCCAAACTTTGTTTACCTTTTTAGACAAAGTATTTCAAATCAAGAACTTTCAATGAAGAACATTTGGAATTGTATGAAAGACAGTTTACAAAAATGGCAATATAGTTGCTGATGTCTTTTGATGAAATGGTGTCACATATGAAAAATATCCGATTTTGTTATTTCCAGAGCTCGAAAAAGTTTTCCAAACTGATTTATGAGCGAGAACTAATGCATTTGGAATTGCATTTTGGGGTGCGTGAAGCGCGCCGAAAATTTTGCTTAATTTAAGATTTGGTAAAATGACCGGGGAAGTTGGGAGGTGGGACCATGGGTGGTTCACCCCAGCCTCCACTTCCTACGCCTATGTGTTGGTATATTACACCTTAACTTGGTAGAACATGCAAACACTTCAACACTTAAATGCTACATGTCTTTTCAAGAAAAAAAAAGGAATAAAAAGATACAAAATTGTTCTTCAAAATATGGCCATTAGCTTTCCTTTCTCCGAGGCCTAAGAGAAACAAAGGTGTATCTTGGAGCACGCTGTTCCCGACCAAGTTCGAAGTGGATCGGTGCAGTCCATTGCTATTGCAATCCCTGACATAATTTTTGGCTCAAATATACATTTTTCCTTTCACGTGGATTTTGACATTCGTTGACATAGCAACTACATATTTCAGTAACCGCTCATTTCATCTTTTCATTCTGAAAATGTATAACGTTCGACGTGATACGTTTGGTTACAGATATACATCAAAATGTTATTTTACCAAGTTTAAGGTCTGCCCCAAATTGTACCTTAAAAAATGTGCAAAACAAAACTTCTCACCCTGTGTTACCAGGATCCCCCTCGGATTTGGGGAGAACTTCGAGAAATATTTTACTTGAAGACCCACTTTTTTAAGAATATCTTTTGTAATTAGCTTGGATGGCACGTTTGAATGAAACAGGCTTCTATCACTTCTTATTTTCAGGCAAGCATACTTTCATATAGTCACCTGAAAGAAAGTTTGGCGACCAGACTAGGGAGAGATGATTGTAAACAGTTGGCAGACTTTTTTGCCATGGGAGGAGAGGAATGGAACACAATTTCAAACAGTGACAGACCAGCTGCATCCCTTTTCCTTGCTTTAGAAAAGAAAGGTGTTATACAACCATCTAATGTGTACAGATTAGGGGAGGCGTTTCGTGTACTTAAAATGAGTCAATCCTTTTACCTTGTTGTGAATCTGTACCAGAGGTTTAGGGGTAAGAACTTACGAAGGCATTTAAATAGGCACAGTTACCATGATAAAGACTTTTGAAAATGTATTTAGCACTTTGGAATGTCTGTTGCAAAATCTTGCATGTGGTCGTTATGTCGGGGGGGGGGGGGACAATGATGCATGGCATTGCAGTTAACACAACATCAAGTTTTAGCCAAGCTTAGTTATTTGGGATTAGTTGTCACAATTTTTCCGAAATGCAAAAAAAAAAAAAAAAAAAAAAAAAAGAAAAACAAAACCCTTGTCTGTAAGTGCACGCAATGGTTGCCGCAAAAATGGAAGAGGGCCTTTTTGTAAAAACATGGCTTGAGACACCGGTAATCGGGCATTTCATTAGAAAAATTTTGGCTAAAATCTCAAATTGGCCTATGCATCTGAACTAGAGGCGAGAATAATTCAAAGTGCTCGAAGTATGGGACTTTTGCATTTTGCCCACTATAACGCCATTCCTGCGTACATGACATGGAAACTAGCCCTATGGATACAGGAACAGTCCATAGGTTAGCGATACCGGTGTACATAAGATTACATAAAAGCCTTAACTCTTTATGTGTAGCACATAACGATTCATCGTATATCATCGAAAGAACCTATGTTTATGCCAATGGGGATTATGCTTTTAACTCAAAAGTTACTTCTTGGGGGCAGAACAGACCGGTTAACGGTGTATCATCAAAGAAGCCTAGGTTTAAAACATGTTCATGTTTACCGGCAATATGAAAACACCTTATTCATACACGCTGTGCTTACATACAATATAATGGTATAGCAGTTCTGCGATGATTGTAAAATACTTCATCGGTGTTTCCACTTAGAGAGGACTTCATATAGTTGAAGGGGCTTTTTGTCCATTGTCTAAGCGGAACGTTGCCACTCATTGACGTGGAGCGTTCTTTTTTTAAGAACTCACTCCTTTGTTCAAAACTGAATACTCTTCAATTTAGGGCAAGATGTTGCACAGTAAATTTTTCTTATTTCTTTGTTCCATTTATTGTGTCAATCTGCCGTGATGTGTAGCATGTTTCCTTGGGGGGGTTACAGTACAGAAAGTAGTAGGAAGCAATTTGCAGCTGCAGTTTTAAACAAACATTGGAAAAACGGAGCTTACATTGAAGCAAAGTTTGGATTCTGTACCTTCCTTAAAAAAAAAAAAAAGGTGCTTATAGACGAATGTGAATTTGACCTGATTATTAGCAAGTATAAGGTTATACCGACGAATTTTGATCGGTATTGTCTCATGTTTAAACCATCTTAGGTCTGCTTACTGAGATTTCCAGACGACTTGACCGAAGCTCTAAAACAAATTAGAAATATTCTCAAATGAGGAGCATTTACGGGCAAAGGCGAATCCAGTAATTGCTGTTATTGGACGATCAGTGTACACCGAAGGTGCATAGCCAGGAAGAAGCACGTGTTTTACTGCGGGATCCACACGGCAAAAACCTATGAGCTCTCGTAGTATAGTACAATTTGAACACAGCAAATTAGTTTTTCCCTTCCTTTTTGCGCATTTAATGATTCAAGAGGCTTGAATTATAAATAGATCAATAGTGGGAACCAAGAATCCTCGTTGTTCGAGTTTAAAGGCCAAACTTCAAACTTGGTTTAGCCACAACATGGAAAACACCACTGGAGATTATTAATTTGTTTGTCAGTAAAGTAACACCAGGGGCCTACTAAACATAAAAACTGTCCAGCATTGCTGTCTTACGATGTTGTTCCTAAAGCCGTTTACGAACATTTAGCTCGGTTGACCTCAAATGACCTGTGACCCCACCACAAAAGAGATCTCCCTTTATACATGGCAAATCTATTAACCAAATATGGAAAGCGATTTACAAGATTCTGGTTTTGACCACTGGTGACCTCAAACATATAGGCCTTTCTCACCAAATGAAAAAAAGAAAAAGAAGTAATAAAGGGAAACAAATTAACAAATATAACTTGCGTCGGTCATTGCTATATTGAGATACCGTGTTTACAACGTTTTCGGTGTTGAAATCAGAAGCATTAGGCATCTTCCTCTTCACATAGCAAATCCGTATACCAAATGACAAAATTGTCGATCATTGCCCTCTTCGAATATCGTGTTTACATGCAAAGTGTCACAGAATGCACACACACACACACACACATAAACCACATTACCATGGCAGAGATCCAATGCCTGACCTCTTTAACAAAACAATAATAATTGCTAATATTGACAAATAACTAAATAGGCTATGATTTGCAAGCCTGCAGTGTTCTAGTCGGTTATTCATTAGACCGAAACTATATCCAGGTGATGCACAATCAGTTGGCGCGTAACGTTCAGGAATATCGAAAAATCCCACCCTAGGACAGCCAGAAATGACATTTCCCTAGGAGAATAATAAGACAAGAAAGTAGTCGTACGTCAGTTCCTTTTTTCCCCTTTTAACCATTCATTTTGCAATAAAAGTTTCCTTCAAACAGAAATGAGCGTCTTGTTCAGTGATCAGAAGATGACTTCATATAATACACTTCTTCTATTGGGTGCAATTGTAAACTTTTCGGGAGAAAACTAAACAGCTTTATTGTAAACATGCTAATGTCCTGTTGAGACTTGAATGGTCTAGGTGACTTTTCCAACCCAATGGTTTTACTTCTTAGATGTCATGGAAATAACAGACACACACACAGATAAATGCTTGCCCATTGAGCATCAGTTGTGCACAGATTTGTTTAGCTTTGGCAAGAAATAATTATGCCCAAGGCTAATGCACTGAGTTTAGTGATGTGACCTATGACCTGGGTCGTGTGAGGGATAGATCTTAACAAAAACAAATACTTAAAGCAAAAATAGTTAATTCCCCTATGTTAGGGCAGCTAGAGCAAAGAAACTTACCACACATCATTTAACATATAACCAGAGATGTCGGTTAATTTTTTCAGATGGTATAGGGAGACGCGAATATTTCATATTGACTAGATATATCTTCTCTTGTATCCTTTGGGGTCTCAGTAAGGATTAGAGGTAAAGAAATAGGTGACACAATCAAAGGCTTGAATTGTGCTCCATAAGTCAGGATTGGTTATTTTAAAAACTGTCATAGCTATTACGAAAAAAGTCATAAAGTATATGATTCTTTTTTAAGAGTTTCTTCTAGAGAAAAGAAACAAATCTCATACATTTTAACATATGTGTGACCTATTGCAAATTAAAAAGCCAAAACGCTTAGTGATTCCCGGGCGCTGAAATTTAACCCTTTTTTTCACATTGACAGTGGCAAGGCATGCAAGCTTCCTACATGGACATTTCCCTCGCCCTTTGTGAACCCAAAGAACATTTGACCTCCACCAAAACTACTGGGATCATATATTATTCACTATGCACCATCTACATGACAAGTATAAGGACCCTTCAAAATATCTTTCTTGTGGAACTGTGCAAGGAAGGTTGTCAGGTTTTGACCCTGATGACCCCCAAATGACCTTTTGCCTTCACGAAAATCAAATGGGATCAACTTCTCAATACAACCAACCTATATACACCAAATATGAGCTCAGTCACATGTGTCTTTCTTGAAATAGTGTTTACAAGGTTTGACCTTTTGACCTCTCATAACCCCAAATGACCTTCGAACTCCACAAAAATTATTATGAATCGTCTACTCAATGAGGCCAACCCACACCCAAAATATAAGAATAGTCACGTGAACCAATACTGTATGAACACAGTCACATGCATGTACCATTCTTGAGATATTTTGTTTCAAAAGTTTTGATTTTTTGACGTCTCGTAACCCCAAAGGACTTTCATGTCCACCAAAAAGGATAGAGATCATATAGTCATTATGTGGCAACCACATGCACACTGTTAAAGTAGTATGCAGCGGCCACGTGCCAAATATGAGATTCAAACACCAAACAACTTTTTAAACGAAGTAGCCTAATTCCAAAGTTTTTCTTTGGGTCTAACTTTAGGCTGTGAAAATAGCAAGCGAGACTCAGTAACCTGTTAACTGCGATTCGGTTTAAGTGACGCGACCAAATGATTCAATGAAAGTCACGCATGTGTTGTCACTGCGATAAAGAATAGAAAGTTTGAACCGATAAGTGACCTTTTAGGAGGTCCTTTTAGGTCCTTTTAGGAGGTTCCACTTAAATCATAGGGCGTAAAGAGTATATCTTGGCTAAAATGTTCCTAACAATTCGTACGAAAGGTGTCGTTGAAGTTTCCAAATGGAAGACAAAGCTTTCAAAATAATTTAAAACATTTGTAGAAGTATTATGTATAAATCTAAAAAAATGTTAGTCTCTATGCAAGAAACACGGCAATTTTACTTTGCTCTCTGTTAATATAAGGTAACAACCACTAACCCGAATGCATGCGTTGCGCATGCTATTACGTAACTGCGGTCGAAAAGCCGGCGGGACGTGTGACCTTTTAGACGGTACAATGGCTTCCACTTAAATAATAGGGAGTAAAGCTGTATCTTGAACTAAAAATACCTCACAATTCTAAGCAAGAGCATCAAAGTACCATTTATCATGGATAACGAGTAGTAAAATTATAATTCTTCGCAAAAATGTTGACAAAGTCCTTATTTATAAATGTCTGTCACTTTGTAAAAACATGACAATATTTCTTCTTCTATGCCCTGCTACCAAGTAATGTACAACCACTTAGTGAAACAAAGCTTTATAAAGATTGCTACATTTTACAGAAGGTACACATATTTCTGACGGTCTCATGTGGACAATGTTTTCGGGACGAAATTTGATGTTTATGGAATGATGCAATCAGAAATGATAAGTATACCCGATGAAAGTCACAGTATTTTTTCAAAAAGGAACAAACAGCCAAACATTGCAATATATTTTTGGTGAATTAAGTGTCCAGCAATACCATTTACACAGCTGTCCCCCTTAACATTGATCTACTCTAGCAACAACAACCTCGATCATCCAAAAAGAAGACAGGCTTTCGCTTGGTACTATTCTGCTGAAAACAAGGCAAAACAAAGAAATAATTCTCAATCGTTGAGCTTACAAATCATAGCTTAATGTTTTGCAAAAGTGAGTCCAAAGGATTTCCTTTTCGGGAAACCAAAAAGGCAGTGGCCGGCTGGACCCAATTTTTCAGAGAGTGTGTCGTGAAACCCCATCTAACCTTTATCTAACAGACAGTTAAAACGCGTAAGTTTGCACTTATCAGAATGGAGTAGATCAACTGGACCATTTTACAAGTTCTACTCATCTTCCATAGTTTCAATTTCCTTCATTTTTTTTGTTCTTTTCTTTCATCTGTGGCAAAGGCCTAAGCGAACACTCTTAAAATACCGGGGTAAAATTTTTCCAGTTGCGTAGAAAGCAATATGAAAGTGTGTGGGGGGGGGGGGGGGCGGGCGGATGGATTATGCACCTCAACCTACCCCATTGACCAAAAGGTACATTTTATGCTAAATTTGCTTCTTTTTCCTAGTGACGAGGATGAACGATTTTTCTTAAAATAAAATGCATGGCGAAGTATTACCCCTTTAAGGATATCAGTCTTGGCTATGACAGTTTTGGAGGTCACACTGCGGTTCTCAACTATAGTACCTGACCACTGGTTCATTACTCCAATTACTGCTTGAATGAACAACGGAATCGATTACAGCACCATTCTTGTTCAATAGCAGCCGAACAGTTTATCGGTTCAACTAAGTGCTGGCCCCAATAAGTGCTGGCAAAAAATGGGATCTAGTTACAGTGGCGTAGCCAGGATTGCATTTGTGTGTGTGTGTGTGTGGGGGGGGGGGGCTAGGTTACAAGTGGGGGGCTGGTACCTCCGAGGGTCAGGCACGTCAAGACTATGTAAGCGGAGCGCCACCACCAGTTGGCGCGTGGCGAGAAAATTTTGGGCTTTACAAACTTCTTACGTGTTTTAAGCTGCATTTACTCAGCCTTGAAATACGAATCTCATGTCTGCTACTTCTAAAATAAAGAAAAAAAAATCAATCTTTGAGAAATTGTAATACATACACTTTTTAGGGACCCCAAAACTTGGCATTTGTGATCTGTGGCCTAGGGGATGTGATTAAAGCGAACCGGTGTCTTCCCCTTGGGAAAAATTACAAACTTCAGGAGGACGTAGATCGCAAATGCGGCAATATTTGAATGGATTTCAGCTTTAATAGGAAAACCAAAAGTAGTTGTGTCCCCCTGCGAAGAACTTTCTTTGCGTTAGATTTCCTAGATGCGAAGCGGTGCTATGTTTGGCAAAACTTTGAACTGATTGTAGGAATACGGCTTAGGATTTTCCTTTTTGGGGAAAATGAATAATTTCAAAACACTCAATTTTAGTATTTTGTGGAGATTTTACAAGTGACATGCATAGTATATCAAAGAAACAATTTTTCCGGTTTTCAGTGGTGTCTAGATGCAAAAAGGTGCAGTAGTTGTTCAGTCATCGGCGGGTATATTACATGGTCACAATTAAAATACTACGAGCAAATCTCTCAAAATATTTAAACCGCAAAGCAGAAGTAGGGATCATGTGGGAAACATACAATCCGGACCTAGTGGACATTTGACAAATCCACCCGGACGCCAGTGCCAACTAGTAAAAAGAATACTTGTCGAAAAAAAATCGTTCTACCGCGGCACTTGTCATGGGCACTAGTGAGGCACTGGCACGACATAGGCCTACTTGTTAAGGATGGGAGGGAAGAAATATTCGAAGGCAGTACCTTACCCTTACGGCATATTTTGTGTATGATAAAGATGTCTTCAGTAAATCAACCAGCCATCCGAAAGGCAGAAAGGGTGTTAACCTAACAAAGTCACATTCGAGTTTGTCGTCGAAACGTTTGTTTCATCTTCGAAGTGAAATGCAATAAACGACAGTGCGGATTTTATATATATATATATGCATCGACCTATGTTTTCTCCAGTGCATCGCAGTACCTTAGTCCTTATACTTATCACATCCGCTGTGAACTTTTTGCTGCCACCGTCATCTGTTGTCTCTTCGAGTATGCCTTCTTTAAAGGAATTTGTCTCTGGTCTACGCCGAGATTTGATGTGTGAGTCAAGTAATTATTCACCCAGGATCCGACCGCTTATTATGTCCTTAGCTATGGCCACTTTTGGGAAAACTCGTTTTTCTAGCCATATACACTTTCTCAGCACATGTTTGCGTAAGAATTTTATACCAAATGGTTTTCAACTCAAGTTCCATGCCAGTGTTTCGCAGGATAAAAGCTATGAGGCTATTATTCGCCGTCACCTCAATAATTGTTCTCGTAATTTGATGCGTGCCACCCTGAAAGACATGCGTGTTCGCCAACATCACTTTGCAAATTCGTTAAACCGGTATAAGTCCTTCCTTTCCAATGAACTGAACGACTGGAGCCAAATCAAAGGCCGTATTCATGTCTTGAACCGTAAGTTGTACGATTTTTTACATGACACTAAATCTAAGAAACTGCTAAGACTCTCCAGTAACAGCTCACCTACCCAGACCTCTCAGGAAAAATTGGTAGTCACTATTCCCCCAGACTTGAAGTTATCCCAGGATGAAAGATCGGTTCTAGCGAAGGGACTTAATTTCGTTCCTTTAGAGAATTCTTTTGATACCTTCACTGTCCGCAAGGATGTCAACTCTTTTCTCAGGAAATTACGTTTAAAATTCCACTATTCTAATTCCACCGAAGGCTCAGATTCTGATCCTATCGTTGCGTCTGATCCTTTTGAAAACCTTCAGCCGAAGTTATCCACATGGACCCCCAAAGCCGGACAAAACAAAACGTTGGATAACGTTATTCATTCAACTAAAGTGGAACTTGATGATTATTTATTTCCTAAACCGTGCAATTTGAGAAACCTTACGAAGGGGGAACGCAAAGCTTTAGAATCCCTTAAAAAGAATTCCAATTTTGTTATTAAGAGAGCTGACAAAGGAGGTGCCACAGTGGTCTGGAGACGTGACCTCTATATAGCGGAAGCTGAAAGACAATTATCGGACACTACTTCCTATTTGGAAATTGATGTAGATGACACCTCAGCCTTACAAAAGAAAGTAACGACATGTGTTAATTCATTGATTTCTTCAATGGAACTCCCGAATTCGGCCGTTAGTCTGATCAATCCGTCCCCCAAAACTGCTAATTTCTATTTATTACCTAAAATTCATAAAGTGAACACACCTGGACGCCCCATCGTGTCTTGTCATAGCTGTCCTACAGTCTACATTTCCGAATTTTTAGACTCTACTCTCAGGCCTTTGGTTTCTTCCCTACCTTCTTTCGTGCAAGATTCACCTCATCTCTTACGTATGCTGTCAGAGTTCTGTTTCCCAGAGTCTTCGCATAGTAGTTATTACTTATTTACCATGGATGTGTCAAGTTTATATACGTCAATCCCGCACAACGTCGCCCTCACAGCTTTGAAATTTTACCTCGACCAGCGGAGCGACCAGACTATCTCAACCTCAACCCTACTTCGTTTAGCTAAGCTTGTTCTTTCGTCCAACTCTTTTCAATTTAATGAACGCTTTTATAAGCAAATTAAAGGAGTTGCTATGGGGACTAAAATGGGCCCTTCTGTGGCATGTCTCACTCTTGGACTTTTCGAACGTAACCTTTTCCAGCAGTATAACGGAACCACCCCAATTTTATATAAACGTTATATTGATGATATTTTTGGTGCCTTTTTTGGCACTTTTGATGAAGCTCAAGAATTTGTGAACTTTGTTTCCACCTTTGATCCTAATTTTAAGTTTACCCATACTATTTCTACCTCTAGTGCTACCTTCTTAGACTTAAGGCTTACCATCGTAGATCGTTCTATCAGATCTAATATTCATTTCAAGGATACTGACTCTCACAATTTCTTATTGTATTCCTCTTGTCACCCCCCTAAGTGTAAAAACTCAATCCCCTTTTCTCAGTTTCTTAGAGCTAAAAGAATTTGCTCTGTTAACGCCGATTTCATTCACACTTCCAATCAACTTTCGAATTTCTTTGCTAACAGGGGTTACCCCGATAAAATCGTAAAGGCCGCTAACCATCGTGTTAAATCCATCAGTAGGTCCTCTATTTTAGACAATAAGGCTCCTAATTCTAATTCCGACCGTATCACTCTGGTGCTGCCCTTCCACCCTTCCGTGGAACCCATTAAGCGTTTCATTATTAAGAAATTTAAGACCCTCATGTCTGACCCTACCACTAAGTCCATCTTTACTCGCCCCCCTTTAGTTGCCTTCAAAAGAGATCGCAACATTGGTGATCATTTAGTAAGATCTTCCCACCCCCACCCCTTTCCTGTCCCCAACCCTGGGACCTTTCCCTGTAAACGCAAACGGTGTAACACTTGCCCTGTTGTCTCCGGAGACCAACTGTTATCGATTCAAGGACCCTCTCATGTGTTCAAAGTTACTAATCATTTCACTTGTATTTCTCCCAATGTTATTTACATTATAAGTTGTAAACGCTGTAAAATTCTGTATGTTGGTGAAACCAAACGGAGGCTGGCCGATAGAATTACTGAACACCTCCGATCTATTAAACTTAACTTGTCTGGCTTTCCTGTAGCAGCCCATTTTAATCCGCCCTCCCTTTGTACAATTACAGACTTTTTGGTCACGGCCGCATTAACCTGTGAAGGAACCCATATTGATCGTCTCACGACTGAAAACCGTCTTATCCTTAAACTTGGCACTCTTCACCCCCATGGCCTTAATTCTAAGCTAGAATCACTGCTTGAATGATTTTAATCTTTTTGTTAACTGGTGCTTTTTCCTTGACTTTGACTCCTCGTTTGTGTGACCTCAGTTGACTTTCTGTTACCGTGTTGAAGGGTATGTAACCCGAAACGTCGTAATTTGTATTTTTCGTTCAACTCCATTTTTTGTTCAACTCCATTTTTGGTTCAATTATATTGCACTGTGTATTACCATGTTTTTGCATCGACCTATATATATATATATATATATATATATATATATATATATATATATATATATATATATATATATATATATGTATATATATATATATATATATATATATATATATATATATATATATATATATATATATATATACCACTAGATTGAACATTAGGGGGAAAATTGTATATCTTGATACGTTAAGGCGAAATGAAAAACAATAAAATATATAACTGTATATTTCGCCTTTAAGGGAAAACATATACAGGTACGTAAATTCAATCGTCCATTAGTTGTACGTGTTAACAGATAGGCGTCCGTAACTTGGTCAACATTGAAGTAATTAGGTTTATTACGTACCCCCATATGTATTTTACTATACACTAACGTATTCCCATTAAAACAGTGTGTGAAAACGTTAAGGGGAACGTAAATTTTCCCCCGAACGGTAATTTCCCCCTAACGTTGATATTTTGCCCAAAAATTTCCCCTTATTCCACAATTATATATATATATATATATATATATATATATATATATATATATATATATATATATATATATATATATATATATATATATATATATATATATATATATATATATATATATATATATATATATAATTTAGTAGGCATTATGGAGTTAGGCATTATGAAGTTATTACTTGATTTAATACGTGCGCACAAAATGTGTTTTACAAATACTCATGCATGTTTTGTTAATTGTTACACATTTTTATTATTTGCCGTTTTGAAAGGAAATACTTCAAAGCTTATTTCCGTTCAAACATTGTATATTTTCTCAATCACTTTACCAGGACGCAAAAAAAATCTGGGGGGGGGGGCTGGAGAATATGTGGGGGTAGCCCCAGCCCCCGTGGCTACGCTACTGGGTATTCATGGTGCATTGGAGAGTTAGATCCCCTTTCAATTTCATTTGCGTTGAACTGCTATCAAATGTCAACCTTCAATGCTATTGTCAAATACTTGAATGAGCATTTAATTAATATTCATAATAGTCGACATGAAATTAAATGCCGAAACCCATTTTCTCAAACGAAACTGCTCACTTGAAAGGGTGGAAATAATCTTGTGTTTCAGCCATGCAACACTAGACAACAATTCCAGTATATATCTTTGCCCTTTGCAAACACTGGTGACATTTGATACTCCAAGAACTAAAAAATCTGTCTACCAATGTCTCAGGCGCGTAGCCAGGATTGTGTCATGGGGGTTAGGGCGAAATGAGGGAAATGAGGCTATTTTAGGTTTTTCCTTTTCTTTTTTTTTTGTGGGGATTCTAACCCCGACACCCCCCCCCCCCATCCGTGTCTACAACACTTCGTGGTCTACACAGACCACTTCTGATTGTCAGGGTTTCTCTACTGATAGATGTATATGCGAGCAGGCCAATGATTCTTGTCTGAAATATGAAGTCTTGCTCGAAAGGCTACTTATTCGTAGCGCCACCTTCAGTTTTGACGGGGCGTTCAGAAAATTTTGGAAAATCGTGACCCCTTATACAGCCGTAAATTGGCATTTCTTTGGCTTTTAAAGTAGAATTTGTGCAGAAGGGGGCTAAACAGACTTTTTCAGGTAAAGGGCAAGCACCAAAATGTTTCGATTTTTTTCTTTCATTTCTTTTATTATTGTATTAGGGACGTTACTTGATCCTTTCAAACAAATATTCATAGATATGGACCTTGTATTGCAGAAAGGTTTGGATTCTGGGTTTCGTTTAAAGAAATTTAGTAGGGGGATTACTGAAGACTGTGCACTTCCTATATTGGTGGCACATTTGAAAATGTTTACACAACGACTGAAAATGTTTGTTGTCTTAAAATGTTTTCTAAGGCCTACAAACTGACAATTCCCGATGACTTTCAAAAAAAATTTCCAAACGTTGTTGTCCATTTTAGACAAGCATCTCAAAATCCAGAGCTTGCGTTGGAGAAGTTGGAAATTTCATGAAATACAATTTATAAATATTTCAATACAGCTGCCGGTGTCTCTCGATGATGTTGCGGTCGCATATGGTCAACATCAGATTTTGTTATTTCCAGAAGTAGGAAAAGTGTACCAAACTAATTTATAAAAGAGTACTTCTACATTTACGTTCAACTTTGAGGCCGAAAGTTTTGCCACTTGGGGGGTTTGGAGAAATGAAAACAGTGGTTTTCTGGCCTGGAAAGTGGGGGAGGGGTGCGGGAGCATGCTTCCCCACCCTTCCACCCTCATTTTTTATATGGGGAGGTTGTCCCTCCCCTGCTTCCTACGCGTATGACCAGCACCGGTGTTCATTTTACTCCGACACATTCCTTGTTAAGTTTCTTAGTTAAACTAACTCAAATACTAATTACTTTTACCAGAATTTGTGTTAGTTAAACCAGGATTTTCATTTACATTTTACCAGGATTCTGTGGAAGTCATACCAAAAACTCTCGAAAAATGGAACCTATTTCCGGCTCGACTTGATCCAATAGGACCGACCGACCGACCGACCGACCTACTGACCGACAGGGATTCTGCTGGGATGAACGGATTCTGTCCGCAACGAACGAAAATGTGGCTACCCGGCAATCAATCAATACCGCATTCGGCAAAAATGAAATCGATCGTGGAGCGACACATTGCCGTTGCTGGATGGTACTCATGCAAAATTTCCCTAAGTTCATTGTAGCTTTAAAGTCTTCGCGACTCTCGTATAAAGACCTTGGAAAACCAGATTTTTTAACCGCTGCTGTTATTGATAATTTAATTGTTTGGTGCAGATTAAATCCAGCTGGAATAATCCAACGAAATGTATAGTACTACAACATACCAAAAGCAGAGAAAGCCTAAAAAAGGTCCAGAAAATCTGAAGCGAGAGATGGAATTTAATGCGGTCGTACGTTGGGCCCCGTACGGCAGACTACTGCACAAAGTAATTTAGCAAAATAAACTTTGACCAATTGAGGTACAGTGTAATGCTAGTATTTAGGAATTAAGTAGGCCTAGCTATAGTCTGGACTTGACTTAGAGGACATTCTCCCTGAATGCCAATGGTAAGTCGCAGCCGTCCTTTACTCAATAGTTGAAACTGAAAAAAAAAAATGATTACTGCCCAGACCCTGTCGAAAATCGGTCACACGTTTACAGGAGTTTACAGCGTAGGTCGTACCTTGTTTGATAAATATCTGTAATAGTAGGCCAACTGTTACGAAGATATCGCATTGAACGGGAAACCAGATTTTGAAACCAGCATCAAAGTTACAGCAACTTTTGCTATGGTTCTATATATTTGTAGAAATATTTTGAATTTACTATAATGGTTTTGTAAAATTAATATAAAAAATTGACAGCCTTTTAGCAGAAAGCTCTAAAAAGGGGGCGTACAACAGGAAACGCTGAGAAAAGGCAAAATACCTTTTCGATCATTGTGCTAGAGGCAAATTCAGTTAAAAAAGTATCATTCGCCGAAATGATGTTCTTTCAAAGTCTGAAAGAAAAAGGAAGGGTAAAAAATAATCCCCTGGCTTTCTAGCACCGCTAAAGGGTTAATGTAATTAACAAGTCGGTTTAACTTGAGTAAACATAAAGGCGATTCAGTTTCCTGAAAAAAAAATACTAAAAACAGTCACAATACCAGTTTCATAACTGTGGTGAAAAGAGACATCACTTTCGATCAGTCTAGGTCATCGGTCGACTACACCAGTTGATGACAGGAATTACACAGTGTAAAACAATGTATGAGTGCCGTGAAAGAAAGCGATTTATAAATACAATAATACTTGACTCTAAAAACGACCTTAATAATTACGTGCCAATGGTTTTAAAAACTATGATCCAAATTTTAGCATTTGAAGATTGCTGTAACTTTTCAAGATAGTTTTGTAAAATTAATTTCTAATTGTTAGGCCTAACCCTTGATTTTGATTTGTTTTCTTTTTAGTTTGAATTGCCTTAGTTACTACTTTTATTGGACTTCAGTTTTATCAAAATCATATTGGTACTTGGTACGTTAAAATCTATTTATTCGAATATATGCATTTTGGATGGCGCAATATGTCCTTAAAACATTTTTCTAGGCTCACTGTAAAATTCATCAACGCGAGGAAAGTCTAAATAAGCTTACCAACTTCCCACCCTCTGGGGACAGTGGTCTTTCAAACATTAATCGTTAAAGCACCAAGTTTTGTATGTTTATAAAACTTTTGCCATGATTTTGTTTTTCTTGTGTTACTTTTTATCTCATTTTATTTTGTATTTAATATTATTTGAATATTACATTCCCTATACAAGAAGGTTGCTGAGGGACTTGTCTTACTTGAAACTTAAATATACAACACATATTGGATAAGATCTTTAATTGTAATAACATACTGATTTTAAAGCAAAGGTTTTTCGATAGAAATGGTATCTGCTATGGCAACAGTTTCTACTTAAACTGTTAATAGGTTTTCTTCTATTGGTGTCGTGTGACAAAATATCACTTTTCTTGCTCTCATACTTTTTCAATAATGTTGATAGTCCACATTTGTGTTGCATAAGACTAAGGGTTTCGCAAACAATTTATTTTCAATACGTGAACGAGTCAATGGATAATACTGATTATTTTTTCATATTCAATTCAGTCAAATTGTTTACTGTTTGCAAAAATGAAGTTCATGATAAAGGAAACCAAAATGTGCACTTTCATAAACACATTTCTTAAACGTGTTATTTACATCATCTAACTTCTGCCCCTTGTATGAAAACTGGAAATGTTTATTTTTTTATAGAAAAAATCGTAAACTGCTATTTGGTAAATAACAATTTTTAGGTCCGTGGCCAGTTTAAAACATGTGCTCATATTGGGATAGGACTGTACAAAAGTCTTGTTGTTCTAAGTACATTTAGGCCCTGTAACAATTTTCAACTCGATTGGTACCTGCACACTTACCTTTTTTTACAGGACTCTATTTTGGAGGAGAACTTTCCAAACTAATATTTTCGCCGTTGCAAGTCTTTTATTAGTTGAAAAACCACAGGCGGGCAAATTTTAATGTATTCGATATTAAAAAAAAATTCAATGAAGTGCAATATAACGTATCAATACATGATAATACTGCAGTAATGTATGTGCTTGTTGGTGTATATTTACTGTATTTTATGTATGATCAGTTTTTGGAAATTACACTCCAATACATAAAAAGGGAAGTTTCACTCCTTACAAGGGTAAATGTTGCAAGGTTCACACTTAAAGAATTAGAAATTACTCCAAGAGGGGTGAATATTACTAAACAAGGACGCCTCTCGAAAAGAGATTTCCGAAGACACTTATTGAAAAGTGAGCTTTTACTCTTCTTGGAATGATTTCACTATGCTTGGATTGAATGTCACTTCTCGGAGTAATATCCTTTAATGAAGTGAATTGACACCTTTTACTCTGTTAGGGATTAACTTTTTTGCTTTAAGAGTTTATCCATTCATCTTTACTAATGGCTAGTGTTCTGTATACAATATTATTTCTACCAATCATTCTCTTCAGTCTGAGTAATAGATGTTCCCCTCGCGGTGCTTTAAATTTAATGCTTCTACCAAAACCAAGCACAAATCAATTTCATAGTGCTACTCCAAAAAAAAAACGTGTTGGGAAAAAAGACTTAATTTGCCCTAACGGTTCAAACGCGGTTAAATTCCAGACATCTTGAGGTAGAATACAATACATATTTAGAGTGATTAAATGTGTTGTAATGATCAATGTTGAGGAATAAGACAGCCATTACACAATTTATGTTTAGCATTCTAAACTTGTTAACAAGAGATATATTTAGGAATTTAATGCATGTTTTCAGCATCTTAACGTGTCAACGAAGTAGCTGCCAACGAGTGATTAGAAAATCGTTAAACTTCTACACTCTTAAATCAAAAGAGTGAACGCAGTCACGCTTTGATAGTGTGAAAGTGTTAATTCACTCCATTAGAGTGATAATCCACTCCAGGAAATTCATTCCAAACGAGGGACGTTTCCCTTCTGATTGAGTGACCATTCAGGCCCCCGTAAAAGAATGATTTTTTCTTCTTTCTGTGGTGAATTTAACACTTCTTGGAGTGAATTAACACTCTAATGGAGAAAATTCACACTTTTTACTCTATTAGAGAGTGATCAATTTCATTATTTCATTTAAGAGTATAAAACCGTTTTTGGAGTGTATACCTCGACTTATGGAGGTAAACAATTTTAAATACAATTTTCACGCTGTATTATTTTATTTTATCATATTTTTAATCTTTATTTCAGTCTTGAGTTAAATTTCCAAAGGGAAGTTCTGTTTAATCTTATTTTTTTTTTGTCTAACATTAGTTTGCATTTTGCGATAGTCATGTTTTATAAATGAAATGAATACACGTCAGGTTCTGGTTGAGATTCTCTCCCTGGCGATCTCAAAAAGTTATGGAATAGTACGCGAACAAGGCTTCTCTTGCGCTTTCGTGCCGGTTAACAGTATTTTAGTAAAAATCAGTTTTCTCCAGAGCGGTTACTGAATATGATTACTTATATTTCTCTTTTTTCAGTAGATAAAAATAATTCCATTTAAATAGTGAAAAACAACACAAAAGAGAACTTATTCAGACGTTTAGTAGCAAAGTGTCCCCCTGGAATATATTTATGCTAATACCCTCCTTAGCCTTACAAAAAGGAAGAAAATAAAAATAAATTGAAAAAGGTAAAACAAAAAAAAAAAAAAAAAAACCCACCGAGGGCAATTTATAAAAGCGATCGTTTTAAATAGTTAGCAAGTCATTAGCATCTCTATCTTCTCCCAGGCCTGCTAGAAAGAGTCATTAAGAAACGAATGCTTTTTAGGTAAATGAAAGGAGTTTATTTTGCTTCGTAAAAGGTTTCATATATTAAGTAATTACGATTCTGAAGAACTTTTTTGATAAACAATTCAGAAAATTGAAACCATAGCTATTACGAATGAAACGCTAAAATTACAATCTTACAACACTTGCCACACATCCAATCTAAATCCAATATAAGGGTCAGATTTAAACCTTTTTTAAACCTTTTTAAGCTCAAACCAGCTCAAAGAGCTGTATGTATTTCAACTCATTGTCTACAAAATCCAAATGCAAAAATGATCATATTTTGTAAGTAACACAGTCAGAAAAAAAAAAAAACCCATATTATGTATGCGGCTTTGTCTGCAAGTAAACATTTCCCAGGCGCGTGTATTGGAGTTAGCGGTGAGCTAGCTTAAGGCAGTGGAGGAGTTGGATTTTTTCATCAAAATTTGCACAGGTAATCCCTAGAGTATCCCCACAAAGAATATAAACCCATCAATTCATTTTACAGTCTCCTCTGGGCCGTAAGTCTTAGCAAAACTATACCCCTGATAGGGCAAAATTTACCAGCAACCTAAAATGCATTTAATGTACTGGTTAATCCTCTACTGAGTTGCTTACTCATCATTTCTGATCTGTACCAAGACGGTATTGTAATCTCAGCATCTCTGCATATGAGGGTACTCTCAATTTCACTGATGTACTGTACATGCTTGCACCATCAGCGATAAGAAAATAAGCTACATTTAGGCGGAGCTTAACTTTCACAGTCTTACTACATCAAGAACACCTGCTTGATTTAACCATGGGCCATGTGGTTTCTAATAAATTCTGAAGAAAATTAGGTTATGTGCAACATTTAAATCAATCCAAACAAGCACATGAGGACAGGTGGCATAGAACACTTCAGTACAAAAACACAAAATTTCGAAGCTACAGGGCTGTATGTTTGCTACATATGACTACAGTGAAATTGGTTTCTCTGCAGCCATCATGCTTTAAAAAAGCCAGCTAAGAAGGTCTCTACTTCCTCCTGCATTTAACAAAATGGGGAGCAGGTATCAATTGAGTAGAATGAACTAGATGTGGGTTTAAGAGTCAGCAGTTTCCAATACGCCTACCTTGGTAAACTTCCTCCACCCCCAGCATGAAGACATCAAACGTGGTAGACAATAAATGAAGTTAACATACATCACCGCGAGTGATGGACAAACAATCGAAAAAAGGCTTAGGCTGCAGGGTTATTGAGGCAAATGAAAAAGTACATAGGCCTAGTTATTACCGGAAATTGGCAGTAGATGACAAACTATTTTGCACTGCACCTGAACACTCTCCCGTCTGTCCGTTGAATTAATTTGGCAATTGAAAAAAAAGATACCAATATTTTAAAGCCCTCGTCAAAACATTTTCCATTTCAGGCAGATATATTTTCGGGCAAATACTTAAAAGACTTTGGAAAATTCGACAATTTCGGGCATTGTGTTGTGACGGATTGTGAGGTTTTTTTTTATCTCGTTGATTTTTTCATAAGAATTTTACCCATGACATTTTTTCCTTTTTTCGGGCATATCTTTTTAAAGATTTCGGGCACGCTTAGGAATTCTCCGAAAACAAAAACGAAAGTGGATGCAAATTTTTTTCCAAAATTCTTGCCCGAATTTTAGAATTTGCGGAAATTTGGGGCGAGAGGAGTCCGTCCCCGCTCCACCAACCTCGTACGCCACTGTCAATGTTTAAGGGATTTATTCCATAGCCTATGCAAATCCGACGCTCTTGAGAATATGTTGTTAAAGATTTTGCTTCATTTTGCTAAGTGTGTCTTTCTTCCAAAGGTATTGAAATTGCAAGTGGTTGGTTCACCCTGCCAGCCCGACCACTTAAGTTAGTTCGATGGAGTTTTGCGGCCGTTTCTTACCGCTTGGTTTCAGTCGAGCTGGACCGCTATGGCCTTTTTATTCAGTTGTGGCTCAAAAGGCTTCTTTTCCAATCCCCGCCCCCTCCCCTCCTCCCGAAGCTCTGAGGTCTTAGCATATGTCTGGATGAAAAATTAAGTCTCTGGATGGGTATGTTATACTTTGGGTAGTAACCTAACTCCTTGCTAACATAACTTAGGGAAAAAAGTCTGAGGGGCAAATTCCCCTCTTGCGCCCCAAACGTAGAGCCCCCAAACGTAGAGCCCCCACTGACCACTGGTGGAACTTGCTCCTTCAACCCCCAGGCCAGTAGCCCTCCCACCTAAGAGTTATCTCTGTAAACTCACAGTTCTCACAACCCATGATGCAGGATTTACCCTGGCAAAGGAGTTGGGGACGTCAAGCTTCGTGATAGAAGGCAAGAAATATAAATTGATGTTTATTGTGACACAATTTCAAAGTTGAGCTTTTCATTAGAATTCTTTAGGAAAAGCAAGGGTTTAGCAGAAAATTTAGCCCCGGAGAAGCAAAATAAAGCAAACTGCTGCAATTGGTAATTGCCACTGGCATTTGATACCTCTCCACAAAGAAATTCAAAACTTACTTCAATATGGGCGGGGTTAGGAGCCTTTTTGAAGGGAAGCAATCCCACACACCACTTCTAGTAAGTTTAAACTGACAGCTAGCCTACTCAGAGCATCACTTTTAAATGCATTCCCTTTTCAATAACAAATAATTATGGTTTCCTAGGTGTTGGATAAATGAATTTAAGAAGTTGATTAGATTTGTAAACAAAAATTTAGGAACTGATTTTATTAAAAGCTGCTGGTCGCTAATTATCCTTGCAAGATCTTCAAAGATTGACCCAAGAATTCCAAGGCACAGATTCTTCACATTTATATCTCCAGTATATTCATACGATGGCACAACCACTAAGATTTGAAAGTGTTATAAATACAAGTGTTTAATCTAAAATACCTGCAATGCTCGGCTAAAGGGTTACGTGCACACACGCAGAGACAGTGGCATCAGCTTTGCAGTAAACACACTCCACAGGCTTCTTTTAATCTAAAATACCTGCAATGCTCGGCTAAAGGGTTACGTGCACACACGCAGAGACAGTGGCATCAGCTTTGCAGTAAACACACTCCACAGGCTTCTTTTGACCCTTTACCGTTGTTTGGGTCCTTTTGGACCCATGCGGAGAGCTCGGCTGTCACCCATCTTTACTGTTTCACGCGGAGCTCGAAACTGTGAGTAGCTACCCGAAATTTCGGCCACAACAACGAGAGAGACAATAGTTTAAGATCACGGGGTCAATGGCCTACGGAAGCCGATGCTGGGCGGGCTACCTCCGCTTCTCCGCCCACTCCCGAGGCGCGCAAATATGCCCCGATCGGAGCACAACGGTGAAGGGTTAATCTAAAATACCTGCAATGCTCGGCTAAAGGGTTACATGCACACACGCAGAGACAGTGGCATCATCTTTGCAGTAAACACACTCCACAGGCTTCTTTTAATCTAAAATACCTGCAATGCTCGGCTAAAGGGTTACGTGCACACACGCAGAGAGAGTGGCATCAGCTTTGCAGTAAACACACTCAACAGGCTTCTTTTAAACAGTGTGTTAAAACGTAAAGGGGAACGTAAATTTCCCCTCTAACGGTAATTTCCCCCTAACGTTGATATTTTGCCCCAAAATTTCCCCTTATTCCACAATTAGTTATATATATATATATATATATATATATATATATATATATATATATATATATATATATATATATATATATATATATATATATATATATATATATATATATGGAGTAGAAAATACCATACTCAACTACGTACCCAAAAAATGCACAAGATTCACGGTGTTGTTGGAAGCTTTTGACTATTTATTCATATTATTGATATTTTGCCCCAAAATTTCCCCCTTATTCCACAATTAGTTATATATATATATATATATATATATATATATATATATATATATATATATATATATATATATATATATATATATATATATATATTTATATATATATATACATATATATATATATATATGGAGTAGAAAATACCATACTCAACTACGTACCCCAAAAAATGCACAAGATTCACGGTGTTGTTGGAAGCTTTCGACTATTTATTCAGTCTTACTCAGCCAACTGTATGACCAATAAAATGATTTACACTTATATACAAGGCTAAATGCACAAGAAGGGAGTAAAAAGTAAAAACTTAAAGGTCCTAGTAGAAAAAGCAAAAGGATGAAAGGGGAGTCAAAATACAAAAAGATAAAATACAAAAGAAAACAAATAAAGGCCATGTACAGGGCATCAGTCCAAGAAATAAGGGGGAAATAATAAGATAAAAAATTTAAACAATAAAAGATTTAAAAAAAATTGAAAGGGAGTTAAACCAAGAGAGAAAAGCCTAAACAAAAGGAAACACAGGGCTAAAAAGTCTGAATAGGGCTAAAAATCAAAATAAAAGGCGGATAAGATAGTAGCTACAATAAGACACAAGGAAGAAGAGAAGGTAAAATACTCAGATAGAAATACAAAGGGGTTACTACAAAAAACAGGTTCTTTTGCGAGAATTAAATTCCTTTCTTTTATTTAGGCCTGAGGGTTGAAGTGTTTTTAATTGAGCCATCCAATAACCTTCCCGTTTGCTCAAAACGGCTTCCAAATTAATAGAAGAGTGAATCTTTTCAATGATAATGAATTTAATGTCATTTAGTGAATGTAAGGTACCTGAGAAATGTAAAGCTCATTCGCAACGATTTTTTCCGTTCACCATATCAGACTTATGGTTTCTAAACCGAACCTTATATTCAGTAGAAGAGGAACCAACATATTGCACATTGCATTTAACACAGGTGGCAAGATAAACAACATTACGACTATCACAAGAAACAGAGTCAACAATAGGATAAAATTTACCAGTACTAGAACTATGGAACCTAGTGGAGGACAATAAAAAATAGCACAAAGGTCACAGCGTTTTCTAGTACACTTATGACAGCCTAGGGAAGGACCGGTGGTTTGACCGATTGAGGTCGGGCGGTTTTTATTTTTGGAATTACGTAAATGGTCCTTGAGCGATTTACATTTGCGAAAGGCTCCAAAAATGGCATGCTCTGGGAAAAGTTTCTGAAGTGAAGGGGAGGAATGGAGTAAGGGAGATGTTTTGAAATAATCTTACCTATATTTGGCAGGGCAGGGTTAAAGTCCACAATTAGGGGGAAACGTCTGTTGCTAAGCCTCCTTTTAGTAGGTTTAAGCAAATTCTCCCGAGGGATGTCATTAACTTTATTAAACTGGGCCTTAACAAAATCTGGGCGATATCCTCTACTGATGAGGTAGCCACTATACTCTTCAATTCTCCGATTCAGATATCCAGGTTTAGAACAAATACGCTTAAGGCGTAAAGCAATACTATAAGGAATACTCTTCTTAGTATTAATAGGGTAGGCACTAGTGGTGAGAAGGTAGAGGTGGCCGTCTGTAGGTTTGGGAAAAACATCGGTGGAAATATCCCCGTTATCAAGATGGACCAAAACATCCAAAAATTCTAATTGGGATTTAGAAGAGCGAATGACAAAATTAATAGAGGGGTAAATAGAATTGGTAAAATCCGTGAAAATTTTCAAGGCGGCTTCACCATGGGTCCAAATTTCAAAAATATCATCCCTATAACGCCACCAGTTATTAGGGATAAACCGGCCTTGCGAATTAGCAATTTCATCGACGTATATCATGGCTATATCCGCATAACTACAAACATTTTTTGGCCCCATGGCACTGCCATTAGTTTGAAGAAAGTGGTTACCATTGAACAATAGAATTATTAAGAAGGAGGCATAATTGAACGGCTTCAAGTAAACATTTAGTACTGGGTGTACTGTGATACCTAGAGGCTAGCACTTTCTCCACCATGGAGAGGCCTAATTTGTTGTCGATATTAGGAAACATGGCTTTAACATCCCAAGAAACCAGAATGGCATCATCAGGGAT
Source organism: Holothuria scabra (assembly GCA_037179385.1). NCBI lineage: Eukaryota > Metazoa > Echinodermata > Holothuroidea > Aspidochirotida > Holothuriidae > Holothuria > Holothuria scabra. The sequence goes on along the minus strand of CM074189.1, from coordinate 50,314,889 downwards.
TCTAGTTGAAATGCAAAATGATTTTAACTTACATAAAAATTCGGTAGTATCTTTAATAAAATACTTAGAGTTTTGCGATAGTTGTTTAAGAAAAATTTCGGTGAAAGCAGACAGATTTTCAATCTCAGTACCGCAACCTGAGGTAATGAGTCTAACAGGATTGCCTTTTTTGTGAGTCTTGATAAGGCCATACGCTTTACCAGGCTTAGCATTAGGATTTTTTAGCCAATTTGCAACCTTTTGGTCGATTTCACCTCGTTCAAGCCATTTATCGGCCCAGTTCGAAACTAGTTCAACATGAGACAATGTAGGATCATTATCAAGATTAAAATAATAAGAGGTATTACCTAGTTCGTCCAAAACCTTCGCATTGTACTCCAGGGTATCCATTACTACGAATTTCTCTCCCTTATCTTGAGTAGTAATTGTTTCCGAAACTAAGGTTTTCAGATCGTTACGTGCTTTCCGTTCTCCTTTTGATAGATTATCATTAACTTTCTGTGTGAGATTTTGATCTAGTACATCACGGGAAACTACTTCTATGAAATTTTCTAAGGCAGGATCTTTACATTTAGGTGGCTGCCAATCACTTGTAATTTTTAATTGACGATGAATATTGAGTTGAATGTCCTCTTCGGGTTGGGCGCCATCTTCTAGATGTTCGCCTTTGGTTTTGTCTGCAAAGTGTACGGCAAGTCTCATTCTTCTGGCAAAGGTATTGAGGTCATCTTTCAACTTAAGCCAATTAACATCCAAAGGTGTGGGACAAAAAGATGGTGCTTTTGAAAGTAGTGACTTCTCACTCTCACTAAGTGATCTAGAATTTAAATTCACTGGGAGATTAGCTTGGGTGGCTGGAAAAATTGGAGAGGTATACTTATAGTTTAAACGTTTTCTGTTTCTCAATGCACGGTTGAAGCGTCAATTTCTTTTCTTAGGTAGGGGAGAGTGAGGGTGGGGTTCGGGAGTAGCAGATGTCATGAGTTCTGACATGAATAGAGGTGTAGCAAAAGTCTTGAGATCAGACAACTTTTTATGACGTCGCTTGTGAAGCACATCTTCTAAGGTAGATGCCTTATGTTTAGCTTTGTTCCATATAGAAATGGCAATGTTTCTCTCAAAATTATTGAAAAGAGACCTCCTTTGAATATCAAGTTCTTGCTCCAGATCTTTGTACGTATTATAAGTATAGTGGAACAAATCTTCTACCAATCCCAATCTGCGCGTACATAGGGCGAAAAAATAATAATGAAATACATAAGGAAAAGTCTTCGCCCTAACGTCTAAAAATATAAACAACGTTATTTCAATGGCAAGCCATCCGTTCGTGTTAACAGCTAGGTGTCCGTAAATTTGACAACTTTGAAGTAATTGTATCTACTTTGTAAATCTAGGAGGGCGCCCTTGTCCGTTTACGTATTCCCATAGAAAAAGTGTGTAGAAACGTTACGGCGAAACTTATATTTCGCCACAAAAATTTTTTCCCCTTAAGGTCGACTTTTCAACAACAACTTTCCCCTAAGTGCCGAATTAGTGAAATATATATATATATATATATATATATATATATATATATATATATATATATATATATATATATATATATATATATATATATATATGTATAACTAATTGTGGAATAAGGGGAAATTTTGGGGCAAAATATCAACGTTAGGGGGAAATTACCGTTAGGGGGGAAATTTACGTTCCCCTTTACTTTTTAACACACTGTTTAAAAGAAACCTGTTGAGTGTGTTTACTGCAAAGCTGATGCCACTGTCTCTGCGTGTGTGCACGTAACCCTTTAGCCGAGCATTGCAGGTATTTTAGATTAACCCTTCACCGTTGTGCTCCGATCGGGGCATATTTGCGCGCCTCGGGAGTGGGCGGAGAAGCGGAGGTAGCCCGCCCAGCATCGGCTTCCGTAGGCCATTGACCCCGTGACCTTAAACTATTGTCTCTCTCTTTGTTAAGGCCGAAATTTCGGGTAGCTACTCACAGTTTCGAGCTCCGCGTGAAACAGTAAAGGTGGGTGACAGACGAGCTCTCCGCATGGGTCCAAAAGGACCCAAACAACGGACAAGGGTTAAAAGAAGCCTGTGGAGTGTGTTTACTGCAAAGCTGATGCCACTGTCTCTGCGTGTGTGCACGTTACCCTTTAGCCGAGCATTGCAGGTATTTTAGATTAAAAGAAGCCTGTGGAGTGTGTTTACTGCAAAGCTGATGCCACTGTCTCTGCGTGTGTGCACGTAACCCTTTAGCCGAGCATTGCAGGTATTTTAGATTAAACACTTGTATTTATAACACTTTCAAATCTTAGTGGTTGTGCCATCGTATGAATATACTGGAGATATAAATGTGAAGAATCTGTGCCTTGGAATTCTTGGGTCAATCTTTGAAGATCTTGCAAGGATAATTAGCGACCAGCAGCTTTTAATAAAATCAGTTCCTAAATGTTTGTTTACAAATCTAATCAACTTCTTAAATTCATTTATCCAACACCTAGGAAACCATAATTATTTGTTATTGAAAAGGGAATGCATTTAAAAGTGATGCTCTGAGTAGGCTAGCTGTCAGTTTAAACTTACTAGAAGTGGTGTGTGGGATTGCTTCCCTTCAAAAAGGCTCCTAACCCCGCCCATATTGAAGTAAGTTTTGAATTTCTTTGTGGAGAGGTATCAAATGCCAGTGGCAATTACCAATTGCAGCAGTTTGCTTTATTTTGCTTCTCCGGGGCTAAATTTTCTGCTAAACCCTTGCTTTTCCTAAAGAATTCTAATGAAAAGCTCAACTTTGAAATTGTGTCACAATAAACATCAATTTATATTTCTTGCCTTCTATCACGAAGCTTGACGTCCCCAACTCCTTTGCCAGGGTAAATCCTGCATCATGGGTTGTGAGAACTGTGAGTTTACAGAGATAACTCTTAGGTGGGAGGGCTACTGGCCTGGGGGTTGAAGGAGCAAGTTCCACCAGTGGTCAGTGGGGGCTCTACGTTTGGGGGCTCTACGTTTGGGGGCTCTACGTTTGGGGCGCAAGAGGGGAATTTGCCCCTCAGACTTTTTTCCCTAAGTTATGTTAGCAAGGAGTTAGGTTACTACCCAAAATACAACATACCCCTCCAGAGACTTAATTTTTCATCCAGAGATATGCTAAGACCTCAGAGCTTCGGGAGGAGGGGAGGGGGCGGGGATTGGAAAAGAAGCCTTTTGAGCCACAACTGAACAAAAAGGCCATAGCGGTCCAGCCCGACTGAAACTAATCGGTTAGAAACGGCCGCAAAACTCCATCGAACTAACTTAAGTGGTCGGGCTGGCAGGGTGAACCAACCACTAGCAATTTCAATACCTTTGGAAGAAAGACACACTTAGCAAAATGAAGCAAAATCTTTAACAACATATTCTCAAGAGCGTCGGATTTGCGTAGGCTATGGAATAAATCCCTTAAACATTGACAGTGGCGTACGAGGTTGGTGGAGCGGGGACAGACTCCTCTCGCCCCAAATTTCCGCAAATTCTAAAATTCGGGCAGGAATTTTGGAAAAAAATTGCAGCCACTTTCGTTTTTGTTTTCGGAGATTTCCTAAGCGTGCCCGAAATCTTTTAAAAGATATGCCCGAAAAAAGGAAAAAATGTCATGGGTAAAATTCTCATGAAAAAATCAACGAGATTAAAAAAACCTCACAATCCGTCACAATACAATGCCCGAAATTGTCGAATTTTCCAAAGTCTTTTAAGTATTTGCCCGAAAATATATTTGCCTGAAATGGAAAATGTTTTGACGAGGGCTTTAAAATATTGGTATTTTTTTTTCAATTGCCAAATTAATTCAACGGACAGACGGGAGGGTGTTCAGGTCCAGTGCAAAATAGTTTGTCATCTACTACCAATTTCCGGTAATAACTAGGCCTATGTACCTTTTCATTTGCCTCAATAACCCTGCAGCCTAAGCCTTTTTTCGATTGTTTGTCCATCACTCGCGGTGATGTATGTTAACTTCATCTATTGTCTACCACGTTTGTGTAAAAAACGGCAATATTGAACAAAGGCAAACACCGTACACCATGAAAAAGCTTTAGTGCAGTCATATTTTACAACGGGCGTTCCTTAGAACATGCTTAGGTCGGTGCTACGTCTCGTCCAGACGAGACGTAGAGTTAAGTCCTATATGCGACTTAGCGTACGTCTCGTACACGACTTACCCACTTTAGTGAAACCGAGGGCTAAGTCCTGTATAGCTAAGACGCGTCTTTGGGTGCTAAGACGCGTCGTTGTGCTTTGTGAAACAGGCCCCAGAATGAATGCATTAGAGAATCCAGTACCTTGAAACCTGGAAAAACTTATCCGATTGAAGTCCTTGTTTCACTGGCATACCCCCCCCCCCCCCCCCCCCCCCACACACACACATACACACAAATTTTGCGGACGCGATGGGCGATGTTGAAAAAATGAAGGAGGGAAAAAAAAATCAATAAGTAAAAAAAAAAGATAAACGGCAAGAGGAGGGAGGAAATCGGGGGGATTTTTTACAGTTTTTCGGGTGGTTCTTAGTCGTTACGATTAAGTATGCAGTCTCCGACGGCGACTAGTCTCCCCGATGGTTTACCTGTTTTTGCTCTCAAGGGACAATTTCCCTAATAACAACCCAAAATTTCAGGCGCGCTACGCGCGCTGTAGATTCATTCCAGTTTTTTTTTTTCAATTCTTCCATTCCACATATGGTGTAAGTCCTGTCTACAGATACACATATCTACAGAGTGTAAGTCCTGCCAACCTTACCAAGTAACAGGTAGGGTGAGTACACAGGTTATGTAGAGTTCGTATATTTCATCCCATATCACAAAGCCTAGTTGCTGTTCTCTTGTGTGTGTCATGCGATAGGTCAGTTGGTGAGCGACTCACGGAGCATAGTTTGGCTATTTAATCGGGTATTCCAGGTGGTTTCGACACAATGTATGTTATCCCCGAAACTGTCTACAACCTCTACAGTTTCTTTTTTTTTTTTTTTTTCCATTTTGTTCTTAATGGTTACATAGGCTATGTTATATTTGTAAGCCTACCAAAAATTTTCGCGCGCTTCGTGCGCTTTGCAATTTCACGATTCAAACTCAAAAGAACACTATCAGTGCGCAACTCGGTTTTTAAAATATAAAGTGATATTGTGCAAATGTGTCCCAGGCTGCTAGGGCATGAGATAGTTAGGCTCCTTCATATCCCCTTCTCATCACTCCCTCGGCATAGGGCTATCGGAACTTGTGATCGCTGTCATGGCCAGCCCCCCTGTTGGGAATATCTGTCGCCTTCCAATGGTCGGTTTAGTTATTTTGGCTTTCGAAAGAGTTATTTCTGCGATAAAACCCAAAATGTTCGGTTCGCTTTGCCCACTCTTCCTCAGTTCCGTTACCTAGAGCTAATAAAGTGCAAACCCTTCCCATCTTTTCAAGTAAATTTATAAGAAGAATAAATGGATTAATGTATATACATGTCGGGAATTTCATCTCATTTCGCTAAACTTAGTTAATAATCTCTTGTGTCAGTCGAGCGGTACGGACTCGAAAAGGGAAGTACAACATAAGTTGTTCGCGATAGGGACAATTGACCTATGAAAGCTTTAAATAAGTGAAGACTCTTTTTAGGGTAGGCTAACCCCCCAAAAATGTTCACCCGCTTTTCTACGGTTTAATCAGTGCGGAAATATCTTCCTCTAGCATATACAAATTTTATGTCGTATATGACTCTCAACGGCAGGTGAAGTGCACAGGTTTTCTTCAAATCTCCCTCACCAACGCATCGACGGCATCCTGGCTGTCGGGGCTTGGGGTTGCTTACCACCCTACCCGTCCCCGTTCGGAGAGTGGCCCTTTGTCGGGCCAACTCTGTCGCCAAGCCTGGAGGGAAGAGAAAGTTTTCCTTTAACTTTATGACTTGTATATGTGTAAAGAAGCAATGAACTAAAAATGGAAGCTGCATTTTTTGGAGGGCGGAAACTATTTTGGACGGACGGCCAATTTCACTAGGAGGGCGTGTGGCCTCTCTAAACCCCCCTGTGGAGAACACTGGAATATAGTATAAAAAGAACAAAATAAAGCATCATATTGCATTTAAGGTCTTCGAAACAGCAAAAAATTCCAAAAGGGGAGGGGGACACCCCGGGAGACAGGCCCGTAGCCAGGGGTTCAAGTATGGGGTTCGCACTAACTCCCGCCCAGACCTATTTTTATATATTTTTTTTATTTAAATGGAGTTTTGGCGTTTTCAGGGCAAAATGTCAATTCCGTTGGTTTAGCCAATGTAAGCCTTATGAGTAGCTGTTTTGTTTCAGTGCAACACAATTCCCTAGGGCCCCATTGACCCGTACAGTAACCCTCATTCAGCCACACACTAAATCTCCAGGGAATAAGGAAAATATTGATACAAGATTGAAAATGTCCAAATAATCAATCTTAGGTGTTCACCACATCGCTCAATTTTGATGTAAAACTGCAAAAACTCCTTGTGGTGGGGAAGGGGGGGGGGACCCACCCTCTCCCCGTTCGGTCGCTCGGCTCCTCTCGCTTGGGCGCTTCGCGCCCTCAAGAAAAATGCCGAACCCCGGCGGCTATGAAAAATGAAAAAGTGGGGGATAAAGGTATGTTCAGCCTTTCAATATATACATATTCATATATGAACATATTCTTGCTTAGAACACTCGGGAACTGCCGTTTCCGGCCATCTGAGGGGTTTGTTAAGCCAAAAATTTCTTGGTACGCTCCGCGCCAATCGATGGGGGAGCTCCGCTTAGAAACATATAGTAACATTTTCAGTAGATTGATTTTTTTTTTTTTTTTTTTTTGCATTAATTGAGAATTTGCAGAAATGAGATCCATATTTCCAGGCTGTGTACATGCAGCATAAACACTCGGGAAGTGCCATTTCTGGCCATCTGAGGGGTTTGTAAAGCCAAAACTTTTCTCGTACGCTCCGGGTCAACTGATGGTGGCGCTCCGCTTAGATCGTCCTGTCGGTAAAAATTGGGGATGATGAGTCGACTTTTTCCCTCCAGAAGAAAATCTTAGCTACGGCCCTGCCTTGTTTGTTACACAATTGCCAAAGAGCAACATTTTTGCATAATACATGGTCCAGTGACTGCCTTTCTTTTTGTGTGAGGGTTTTTATTGATGTAAAATCGGCCAAGTCGTTACGCTATCGGTCAAGTCATGACGTCATCTTTCAATGGGCAGAATTGTCCAATGGGCTTACCTTGTATTTGTTTGTGTTTCAATGACTTTCCAAATACACACAGCCATTTCCTAAAGAGGCAAATGAATTATTAACAATACATTCAGTTGAGTAATGCTTTGTTAGTAAAAGGAAGCAATGCAATGAAACACACAACAAAAGAGTGCATTTCAAGGCTCTTTCTATAGTCTTGTTGCTCAGGAGTGTATTTACCCTAGTCCATGCTTTCTTACAATAAATATTTCAAAGGAAAATTCACCCATCTTACTTTAAGTGTAATAGACTAATTACTAGATCGTAATTAATACATTACCCTTGAGGTTGGTCAAGTGTTGTCCTTAAGTGGACGTATAGCTTCTTCGGGAAGCAGTATCAAGTTTGGTTTCGCCGAACGGCCCTTTGCCAGAGGGTCGGGAGGACGTTTGAAAAAGTAATTAATACATTACCCTAATTTACGAATTACTCCTGCAAATCACACTCTGACAATGTTTCCTCATTGATAGTCACTGAAAAAGAAATCCTGAAATATCATGAACGCACCTTGAGAGAAAATTAAGAAGAAAATCGTGAAATTTCGGCATTGCTTCAAAATAAGCCTGGGAAAACTGTTTTGACATTACAACAAATGGGCCACAGAGCGACCGTAGCCCCCCCCCCCTCCCCTTGACCTGAAGGACCCAAATTGCTGGCTGGGTGTCTTTTTGGTTTCACGAAAGGGAAAACCTATGGACTCATGCAGACAGCACTTTTGCAAAACATGTGTTGGATCGTGCATTTCAGTGTTGGCGTATACAATGGTTTATCGACTTTCTTAACATGGGTGCACAAGTATTACGCGACTACATATTGTTCACTGTCTGAAGCCGACGACACATTTCATCAAAAACTGGTTTTAATGACTCGGCCAGACGAGACCTTTCTTAACGTGGGGAATTGCGTGCTCTGTTTCTACAAAAATAGTATTGTTTGGAATTGAAGAAAAATAACGAACACCTTTTATCATGTTTAGTTGTTTTACACATTTTATGCTAACTAGATTTTTAATTCATAGTTTCAACTTTGAGGAACAGCAAGGTTTGACAAGAGAAATACTTTACCTCCTTTGAAATGTTTCTAATTTTTATTTGGCATTGAGTAAGAGGTATCTATCGAGTTTCAAATGAGATTTAGAATGTATGGAAGCCGAAAAAAAAAAAAACTTACAGTAGACAGGACTACGCATTAACACTTTGGGGAAGACATTCCCTTAGCAGTTATTTAAAGCCCTTCTAGTGGCTTTCCACCTGGGTTTTGTAAAATTAAACATAACAAAAAACATATTTCACACCTTGCCCTTCAAACCCTGTCGCAATTAATTTTCCTAACTCAAGATATCTCATTTTAAAGATTGGTAATTTTTGTTTAAAAAACCTATGCTTTTCAACGAAGTCACAAAAAGTCATGTAGTGTTGGTACGTTGTCTCTGATTCATTTTGATTTTCTTTATAAGTTAAGTCCTTTTTGTCCTTGATATTTTATACTGTTTGAATGTTTAACCCTTTACCGTTGTTTGGGTCCTTTTGGACCCATGCGGAGAGGTCGGCTTTCACAAATCTTTGCTGTTTCACGAGGAGCTCGAAACTGCGAGTAGCTACCCGAAAATTCGGCCACAACAGCGAGAGAGACAACAGTTTAAGGTCACGGGGTCAATGGCCTACGGAAGCCGATGCGGGGCGGGCTACGTCGCTTTTCCGCCCCCTCCCGAGGCCCGCAAATATGCCCCGATCGGAGCACAACGGTAAAGGGTTATTAAGCTAAAATACCTGCACCACTCGGCTAAAGGTTTACGTGCACACACGCAGAGACAGTGGCATCAGCTTTGCAGTAAACACACTCCACAGGCTTATGTTAACCAATAAAGTGGTAAAAAACCTCTTGGATAACTCATTAATCAACAATTATTGGGTAAACTTTAACTAATTTCAGGTATTTGACATACGTGACCAGTGTTGGTGAATGTTTTTAGAATACAATACATATTTAGAGTGATTAAATGTGTTGTAATGATCAATGTTGAGGAATAAGACAGCCATTAAACAATTTATGTTTAGCATTCTAAACTTGTTAACAAGAGATATATTTAGGAATTTAATGCATGTTTTCAGCATCTTAACGTGTCAACGAAGTAGCTGCCAACGAGTGATTAGAAAATCGTTAAACTTCTACACTCTTAAATCAAAAGAGTGAACGCAGTCACGCTTTGATAGTGTGAAAGTGTTAATTCACTCCATTAGAGTGATAATCCACTCCAGGAAATTCATTCCAAACGAGGGACGTTTCCCTTCTGATTGAGTGACCATTCAGGCCCCCGTAAAAGAATGATTTTTTCTTCTTCCTGTGGTGAATTTAACACTTCTTGGAGTGAATTAACACTCTAATGGAGAAAATTCACACTTTTTACTCTATTAGAGAGTGATCAATTTCATTATTTCATTTAAGAGTATAAAACCGTTTTTGGAGTGTATACCTCGACTTATGGAGGTAAACAATTTTAAATACAATTTTCACGCTGTATTATTTTATTTTATCATATTTTTAATCTTTATTTCAGTCTTGAGTTAAATTTCCAAACTGAAGTTCTGTTTAATCTTATTTTTTTTTTTTTTGTCTAACATTAGTTTGCATTTTGCGATAGTCATGTTTTATAAATGAAATGAATACACGTCAGGTTCTGGTTGAGATTCTCTCCCTGGCGATCTCAAAAAGTTATGGAATAGTACGCGAACAAGGCTTCTCTTGCGCTTTCGTGCCGGTTAACAGTATTTTAGTAAAAATCAGTTTTCTCCAGAGCGGTTACTGAATATGATTACTTATATTTCTCTTTTTTCAGTAGATAAAAATAATTCCATTTAAATAGTGAAAAACAACACAAAAGAGAACTTATTCAGACGTTTAGTAGCAAAGTGTCCCCCTGGAATATATTTATGCTAATACCCTCCTTAGCCTTACAAAAAGGAAGAAAATAAAAATAAATTGAAAAAGGTAAAACAAAAAAATAAAAAAAAAAAAAAAACCCACCGAGGGCAATTTATAAAAGCGATCGTTTTAAATAGTTAGCAAGTCATTAGCATCTCTATCTTCTCCCAGGCCTGCTAGAAAGAGTCATTACGAAACGAATGCTTTTTAGGTAAATGAAAGGAGTTTATTTTGCTTCGTAAAAGGTTTCATATATTAAGTAATTACGATTCTGAAGAACTTTTTTGATAAACAATTCAGAAAATTGAAACCATAGCTATTACGAATGAAACGCTAAAATTACAATCTTACAACACTTGCCACACATCCAATCTAAATCCAATATAAGGGTCAGATTTAAACCTTTTTTAAACCTTTTTAAGCTCAAACCAGCTCAAAGAGCTGTATGTATTTCAACTCATTGTCTGCAAAATCCAAATGCAAAAATGATCATATTTTGTAAGTAACACAGTCAGAAAAAAAAAAAAAACCCCATATTATGTATGCGGCTTTGTCTGCAAGTAAACATTTCCCAGGCGCGTGTATTGGAGTTAGCGGTGAGCTAGCTTAAGGCAGTGGAGGAGTTGGATTTTTTCATCAAAATTTGCACAGGTAATCCCTAGAGTATCCCCACAAAGAATATAAACCCATCAATTCATTTTACAGTCTCCTCTGGGCCGTAAGTCTTAGCAAAACTATACCCCTGATAGGGCAAAATTTACCAGCAACCTAAAATGCATTTAATGTACTGGTTAATCCTCTACTGAGTTGCTTACTCATCATTTCTGATCTGTACCAAGACGGTATTGTAATCTCAGCATCTCTGCATATGAGGGTACTCTCAATTTCACTGATGTACTGTACATGCTTGCACCATCAGCGATAAGAAAATAAGCTACATTTAGGCGGAGCTTAACTTTCACAGTCTTACTACATCAAGAACACCTGCTTGATTTAACAACGGGCCATGTGGTTTCTAATAAATTCTGAAGAAAATTAGGTTATGTGCAACATTTAAATCAATCCAAACAAGCACATGAGGACAGGTGGCATAGAACACTTCAGTACAAAAACACAAAATTTCGAAGCTACAGGGCTGTATGTTTGCTACATATGACTACAGTGAAACTGGTTTCTCTGCAGCCATCATGCTTTAAAAAAAGCCAGCTAAGAAGGTCTCTACTTCCTCCTGCATTTAACAAAATGGGGAGCAGGTATCAATTGAGTAGAATGAACTAGATGTGGGTTTAAGAGTCAGCAGTTTGCAATACGCCTACCTTGGTAAACTTCCTCCACCCCCAGCATGAAGACATCAAACGTGGTAGACAATAAATGAAGTTAACATACATCACCGCGAGTGATGGACAAACAATCGAAAAAAGGCTTAGGCTGCAGGGTTATTGAGGCAAATGAAAAGGTACATAGGCCTAGTTATTACCGGAAATTGGTAGTAGATGACAAACTATTTTGCACTGCACCTGAACACCCTCCCGTCTGTCCGTTGAATTAATTTGGCAATTGAAAAAAAAATACCAATATTTTAAAGCCCTCGTCAAAACATTTTCCATTTCAGGCAAATATATTTTCGGGCAAATACTTAAAAGACTTTGGAAAATTCGACAATTTCGGGCATTGTATTGTGACGGATTGTGAGGTTTTTTTAATCTCGTTGATTTCTTCATGAGAATTTTACCCATGACATTTTTTCCTTTTTTCGGGCATATCGTTTTAAAGATTTCGGGCACGCTTAGGAATTCTCCGAAAACAAAAACGAAAGTGGCTGCAAATTTTTTTCCAAAATTCTTGCCCGAATTTTAGAATTTGCGGAAATTTGGGGCGAGAGGAGTCCGTCCCCGCTCCACCAACCTCGTACGCCACTGTCAATGTTTAAGGGATTTATTCCATAGCCTACGCAAATCCGACGCTCTTGAGAATATGTTGTTAAAGATTTTGCTTCATTTTGCTAAGTGTGTCTTTCTTCCAAAGGTATTGAAATTGCAAGTGGTTGGTTCACCCTGCCAGCCCGACCACTTAAGTTAGTTCGATGGAGTTTTGCCGCCGTTTCTAACCGATTAGTTTCAGTCGGGCTGGACCGCTATGGCCTTTTTGTTCAGTTGTGGCTCAAAAGGCTTCTTTTCCAATCCCCGCCCCCTCCCCTCCTCCCGAAGCTCTGAGGTCTTAGCATATGTCTGGATGAAAAATTAAGTCTCTGGATGGGTATGTTATACTTTGGGTAGTAACCTAACTCCTTGCTAACATAACTTAGGGAAAAAAGTCTGAGGGGCAAATTCCCCTCTTGCGCCCCAAACGTAGAGCCCCCAAACGTAGAGCCCCCACTGACCACTGGTGGAACTTGCTCCTTCAACCCCCAGGCCAGTAGCCCTCCCACCTAAGAGTTATCTCTGTAAACTCACAGTTCTCACAACCCATGATGCAGGATTTACCCTGGCAAAGGAGTTGGGGACGTCAAGCTTCGTGATAGAAGGCAAGAAATATAAATTGATGTTTATTGTGACACAATTTCAAAGTTGAGCTTTTCATTAGAATTCTTTAGGAAAAGCAAGGGTTTAGCAGAAAATTTAGCCCCGGAGAAGCAAAATAAAGCAAACTGCTGCAATTGGTAATTGCCACTGGCATTTGATACCTCTCCACAAAGAAATTCAAAACTTACTTCAATATGGGCGGGGTTAGGAGCCTTTTTGAAGGGAAGCAATCCCACACACCACTTCTAGTAAGTTTAAACTGACAGCTAGCCTACTCAGAGCATCACTTTTAAATGCATTCCCTTTTCAATAACAAATAATTATGGTTTCCTAGGTGTTGGATAAATGAATTTAAGAAGTTGATTAGATTTGTAAACAAACATTTAGGAACTGATTTTATTAAAAGCTGCTGGTCGCTAATTATCCTTGCAAGATCTTCAAAGATTGACCCAAGAATTCCAAGGCACAGATTCTTCACATTTATATCTCCAGTATATTCATACGATGGCACAACCACTAAGATTTGAAAGTGTTATAAATACAAGTGTTTAATCTAAAATACCTGCAATGCTCGGCTAAAGGGTTACGTGCACACACGCAGAGACAGTGGCATCAGCTTTGCAGTAAACACACTCCACAGGCTTCTTTTAATCTAAAATACCTGCAATGCTCGGCTCAAGGGTTACGTGCACACACGCAGAGACAGTGGCATCAGCTTTGCAGTAAACACACTCCACAGGCTTCTTTTGACCCTTTACCGTTGTTTGGGTCCTTTTGGACCCATGCGGAGAGCTCGGCTGTCACCCATCTTTACTGTTTCACGCGGAGCTCGAAACTGTGAGTATCTACCCGAAATTTCGGCCACAACAACGAGAGAGACAATAGTTTAAGATCACGGGGTCAATGGCCTACAGAAGCCGATGCTGGGCGGGCTACCTCCGCTTCTCCGCCCACTCCCGAGGCGCGCAAATATGCCCCGATCGGAGCACAACGGTGAAGGGTTAATCTAAAATACCTGCAATGCTCGGCTAAAGGGTTACGTGCACACACGCAGAGACAGTGGCATCATCTTTGCAGTAAACACACCCCAGAGGCTTCTTTTAATCTAAAATACCTGCAATGCTCGGCTAAAGGGTTACGTGCACACACGCAGAGAGAGTGGCATCAGCTTTGCAGTAAACACACTCAACAGGCTTCTTTTAAACAGTGTGTTAAAACGTAAAGGGGAACGTAAATTTCCCCCCTAACGGTAATTTCCCCCTAACGTTGATATTTTGCCCCAAAATTTCCCCTTATTCCACAATTAGTTATATATATATATATATATATATATATATATATATATATATATATATATATATATATATATATATATATATATATGGAGTAGAAAATACCATACTCAACTACGTACCCAAAAAAATGCACAAGATTCACGGTGTTGTTGGAAGCTTTCGACTATTTATTCATATTATTGATATTTTGCCCCCAAATTTCCCCTTATTCCACAATTAGTTATATATATATATATATATATATATATATATATATATATATATATATATATATATATATATATATATATATATATATATATATATATATATATATATATTTATATATATATATATATTTATATTTATATATATATATATATATACATATATATATATGGAGTAGAAAATACCATACTCAACTACGTACCCAAAAAAATGCACAAGATTCACGGTGTTGTTGGAAGCTTTCGACTATTTATTCAGTCTTCCTCAGCCAACTGTATGACCAATAAAATGATTTACACTTATATACAAGGCTAAATGCACAAGAAGGGAGTAAAAAGTAAAAACTTAAAGGTCCTAGTAGAAAAAGCAAAAGGATGAAAGGGGAGTCAAAATACAAAAAGATAAAATACAAAAGAAAACAAATAAAGGCCATGTAAAGGGCATCAGTCCAAGAAATAAGGGGGAAATAATAAGATAAAAAATTTAAACAATAAAAGATTTAAAAAAAAATTGAAAGGGAGTTAAACCAAGAGAGAAAAGCCTAAACAAAAGGAAACACAGGGCTAAAAAGTCTGAATAGGGCTAAAAATCAAAATAAAAGGCGGATAAGATAGTAGCTACAATAAGACACAAGGAAGAAGAGAAGGTAAAATACTCAGGTAGAAATACAAAGGGGTTACTACAAAAAACAGGTTCTTTTGCGAGAATTAAATTCCTTTCTTTTATTTAGGCCTGAGGGTTGAAGTGTTTTTAATTGAGCCATCCAATAACCTTCCCGTTTGCTCAAAACGGCTTCCAAATTAATAGAAGAGTGAATCTTTTCAATGATAATGAATTTAATGTCATTTAGTGAATGTAAGGTACCTGAGAAATGTAAAGCTCATTCGCAACGATTTTTTCCGTTCACCATATCAGACTTATGGTTTCTAAACCGAACCTTAAATTCAGTAGAAGAGGAACCAACATATTGCACATTGCATTTAACACAGGTGGCAAGATAAACAACATTACGACTATCACAAGAAACAGAGTCAACAATAGGATAAAATTTACCAGTACTAGAACTATGGAACCTAGTGGAGGACAATAAAAAATAGCACAAAGGTCACAGCGTTTTCTAGTACACTTATGACAGCCTAGGGAAGGACCGGTGGTTTGACCGATTGAGGTCGGGCGGTTTTTATTTTTGGAATTACGTAAATGGTCCTTGAGCGATTTACATTTGCGAAAGGCTCCAAAAATGGCATGCTCTGGGAAAAGTTTCTGAAGTGAAGGGGAGGAATGGAGTAAGGGGAGATGTTTTGAAATAATCTTACCTATATTTGGCAGGGCAGGGTTAAAGTCCACAATTAGGGGGAAACGTCTGTTGCTAAGCCTCCTTTTAGTAGGTTTAAGCAAATTCTCCCGAGGGATGTCATTAACTTTATTAAACTGGGCCTTAACAAAATCTGGGTGATATCCTCTACTGATGAGGTAGCCACTATACTCTTCAATTCTCCGATTCAGATATCCAGGTTTAGAACAAATACGCTTAAGGCGTAAAGCAATACTATAAGGAATACTCTTCTTAGTATTAATAGGGTAGGCACTAGTGGTGAGAAGGTAGAGGTGGCCGTCTGTAGGTTTGGGAAAAACATCGGTGGAAATATCCCCGTTATCAAGATGGACCAAAACATCCAAAAATTCTAATTGGGATTTAGAAGAGCGAATGACAAAATTAATAGAGGGGTATATAGAATTGATAAAATCCGTGAAAATTTTCAAGGCGGCTTCACCATGGGTCCAAATTTCACAAATATCATCCCTATAACGCCACCAGTTATTAGGGATAAACCGGCCTTGCGAATTAGCAATTTCATCGACGTATGTCATGGCTATATCCGCATAACTACAAACATTTTTTGGCCCCATGGCAGTGCCATTAGTTTGAAGAAAGTGGTTACCATTGAACAATAGAATTATTAAGAAGGAGGCATAATTGAACGGCTTCAAGTAAACATTTAGTACTGGGTGTACTGTGATACCTAGAGGCTAGCACTTTCTCCACCATGGAGAGGCCTAATTTGTTGTCGATATTAGGAAACATGGCTTTAACATCCCAAGAAACCAGAACGGCATCATCAGGGATTCTAGTTGAAATGCAAAATGATTTTAACTTACATAAAAATTCGGTAGTATCTTTAATAAAATACTTAGAGTTTTGCGATAGTTGTTTAAGAAAAATTTCGGTGAAAGCAGACAGATTTTCAATCTCAGTACCGCAACCTGAGGTAATGAGTCTAACAGGATTGCCTTTTTTGTGAGTCTTGATAAGGCCATACGCTTTACCAGGCTTAGCATTAGGATTTTTTAGCCAATTTGCAACCTTTTGGTCGATTTCACCTCGTTCAAGCCATTTATCGGCCCAGTTCGAAACTAGTTCAACATGAGACAATGTAGGATCATTATCAAGATTAAAATAATAAGAGGTATTACCTAGTTCGTCCAAAACCTTCGCATTGTACTCCAGGGTATCCATTACTACGAATTTCTCTCCCTCATCTTGAGTAGTAATTGTTTCCGAAACTAAGGTTTTCAGATCGTTAAGTGCTTTCCGTTCTCCTTTTGATAGATTATCATTAACTTTCTGTGTGAGATTTTGATCTAGTACATCACGGGAAACTACTTCTATGAAATTTTCTAAGGCAGGATCTTTACATTTAGGTGGCTGCCAATCACTTGTAATTTTTAATTGACGATGAATATTGAGTTGAATGTCCTCTTCGGGTTGGGCGCCATCTTCTAGATGTTCGCCTTTGGTTTTGTCTGCAAAGTGTACGGCAAGTCTCATTCTTCTGGCAAAGGTATTGAGGTCATCTTTCAACTTAAGCCAATTAACATCCAAAGGTGTGGGACAAAAAGATGGTGCTTTTGAAAGTAGTGACTTCTCACTCTCACTAAGTGATCTAGAATTTAAATTCACTGGGAGATTAGCTTGGGTGGCTGGAAAAATTGGAGAGGTATACTTATAGTTTAAACGTTTTCTGTTTCTCAATGCACGGTTGAAGCGTCAATTTCTTTTCTTAGGTAGGGAGAGTGAGGGTGGGGTTCGGGAGTAGCAGATGTCATGAGTTCTGACATGAATAGAGGTGTAGCAAAAGTCTTGAGATCAGACAACTTTTTATGACGTCGCTTGTGAAGCACATCTTCTAAGGTAGATGCCTTATGTTTAGCTTTGTTCCATATAGAAATGGCAATGTTTCTCTCAAAATTATTGAAAAGAGACCTCCTTTGAATATCAAGTTCTTGCTCCAGATCTTTGTACGTATTATAAGTATAGTGGAACAAATCTTCTACCAATCCCAATCTGCGCGTACATAGGGCGAAAAAATAATAATGAAATACATAAGGAAAAGTCTTCGCCCTAACGTCTAAAAATATAAACAACGTTATTTCAATGGCAAGCCATCCGTTCGTGTTAACAGCTAGGTGTCCGTAAATTTGACAACTTTGAAGTAATTGTATCTACTTTGTAAATCTAGGAGGGCGCCCTTGTCCGTTTACGTATTCCCATAGAAAAAGTGTGTAGAAACGTTACGGCGAAACTTATATTTCGCCACAAAAATTTTTTCCCCTTAAGGTCGACTTTTCAACAACAACTTTCCCCCTAAGTGCCGAATTAGTGAAATATATATATATATATATATATATATATATATATATATATATATATATATATATATATATATATATATATATATATATATATATATATATATATATATATATATATGTATAACTAATTGTGGAATAAGGGGAAATTTTTGGGCAAAATATCAACGTTAGGGGGAAATTACCGTTAGGGGGGAAATTTACGTTCCCCTTTACTTTTTAACACACTGTTTAAAAGAAACCTGTTGAGTGTGTTTACTGCAAAGCTGATGCCACTGTCTCTGCGTGTGTGCACGTAACCCTTTAGCCGAGCATTGCAGGTATTTTAGATTAACCCTTCACCGTTGTGCTCCGATCGGGGCATATTTGCGCGCCTCGGGAGTGGGCGGAGAAGCGGAGGTAGCCCGCCCAGCATCGGCTTCCGTAGGCCATTGACCCCGTGACCTTAAACTATTGTCTCTCTCTTTGTTAAGGCCGAAATTTCGGGTAGCTACTCACAGTTTCGAGCTCCGCGTGAAACAGTAAAGGTGGGTGACAGACGAGCTCTCCGCATGGGTCCAAAAGGACCCAAACAACGGACAAGGGTTAAAAGAAGCCTGTGGAGTGTGTTTACTGCAAAGCTGATGCCACTGTCTCTGCGTGTGTGCACGTTACCCTTTAGCCGAGCATTGCAGGTATTTTAGATTAAAAGAAGCCTGTGGAGTGTGTTTACTGCAAAGCTGATGCCACTGTCTCTGCGTGTGTGCACGTAACCCTTTAGCCGAGCATTGCAGGTATTTTAGATTAAACACTTGTATTTATAACACTTTCAAATCTTAGTGGTTGTGCCATCGTATGAATATACTGGAGATATAAATGTGAAGAATCTGTGCCTTGGAATTCTTGGGTCAATCTTTGAAGATCTTGCAAGGATAATTAGCGACCAGCAGCTTTTAATAAAATCAGTTCCTAAATTTTTGTTTACAAATCTAATCAACTTCTTAAATTCATTTATCCAACACCTAGGAAACCATAATTATTTGTTATTGAAAAGGGAATGCATTTAAAAGTGATGCTCTGAGTAGGCTAGCTGTCAGTTTAAACTTACTAGAAGTGGTGTGTGGGATTGCTTCCCTTCAAAAAGGCTCCTAACCCCGCCCATATTGAAGTAAGTTTTGAATTTCTTTGTGGAGAGGTATCAAATGCCAGTGGCAATTACCAATTGCAGCAGTTTGCTTTATTTTGCTTCTCCGGGGCTAAATTTTCTGCTAAACCCTTGCTTTTCCTAAAGAATTCTAATGAAAAGCTCAACTTTGAAATTGTGTCACAATAAACATCAATTTATATTTCTTGCCTTCTATCACGAAGCTTGACGTCCCCAACTCCTTTGCCAGGGTAAATCCTGCATCATGGGTTGTGAGAACTGTGAGTTTACAGAGATAACTCTTAGGTGGGAGGGCTACTGGCCTGGGGGTTGAAGGAGCAAGTTCCACCAGTGGTCAGTGGGGGCTCTACGTTTGGGGGCTCTACGTTTGGGGCGCAAGAGGGGAATTTGCCCCTCAGACTTTTTTCCCTAAGTTATGTTAGCAAGGAGTTAGGTTACTACCCAAAGTATAACATACCCATCCAGAGACTTAATTTTTCATCCAGACATATGCTAAGACCTCAGAGCTTCGGGAGGAGGGGAGGGGGCGGGGATTGGAAAAGAAGCCTTTTGAGCCACAACTGAATAAAAAGGCCATAGCGGTCCAGCCCGACTGAAACCAAGCGGTAAGAAACGGCCGCAAAACTCCATCGAACTAACTTAAGTGGTCGGGCTGGCAGGGTGAACCAACCACTTGCAATTTCAATACCTTTGGAAGAAAGACACACTTAGCAAAATGAAGCAAAATCTTTAACAACATATTCTCAAGAGCGTCGGATTTGCGTAGGCTATGGAATAAATCCCTTAAACATTGACAGTGGCGTACGAGGTTGGTGGAGCGGGGACAGACTCCTCTCGCCCCAAATTTCCGCAAATTCTAAAATTCGGGCAGGAATTTTGGAAAAAAATTTGCAGCCACTTTCGTTTTTGTTTTCGGAGATTTCCTAAGCGTGCCCGAAATCTTTTAAAAGATATGCCCGAAAAAAGGAAAAAATGTCATGGGTAAAATTCTCATGAAAAAATCAACGAGATTAAAAAAACCTCACAATCCGTCACAATACAATGCCCGAAATTGTCGAATTTTCCAAAGTCTTTTAAGTATTTGCCCGAAAATATATTTGCCTGAAATGGAAAATGTTTTGACGAGGGCTTTAAAATATTGGTATTTTTTTTTCAATTGCCAAATTAATTCAACGGACAGACGGGAGGGTGTTCAGGTGCAGTGCAAAATAGTTTGTCATCTACTACCAATTTCCGGTAATAACTAGGCCTATGTACCTTTTCATTTGCCTCAATAACCCTGCAGCCTAAGCCTTTTTTCGATTGTTTGTCCATCACTCGCGGTGATGTATGTTAACTTCATCTATTGTCTACCACGTTTGTGTAAAAAACGGCAATATTGAACAAAGGCAAACACCGTACACCATGAAAAAGCTTTAGTGCAGTCATATTTTACAACGGGCGTTCCTTAGAACATGCTTAGGTCGGTGCTACGTCTCGTCCAGACGAGACGTAGAGTTAAGTCCTATATGCGACTTAGCGTACGTCTCGTACACGACTTACCCACTTTAGTGAAACCGAGGGCTAAGTCCTGTATAGCTAAGACGCGTCTTTGGGTGCTAAGACGCGTCGTTGTGCTTTGTGAAACAGGCCCCAGAATGAATGCATTAGAGAATCCAGTACCTTGAAACCTGGAAAAACTTATCCGATTGAAGTCCTTGTTTCACTTGCATAGCCCCCCCCCCCCCCCCCACACACACACACACACAAATTTTGCGGACGCAATGGGCGATGTTGAAAAAATGAAGGAGGGAAAAAAAAAATCAATAAGTAAAAAAAAAGATAAACGGCAAGAGGAGGGAGGGAATCGGGGGGATTTTTTACAGTTTTTCGGGTGGTTCTTAGTCGTTACGATTAAGTATGCAGTCTCCGACGGCGACTAGTCTCCCCGATGGTTTACCTGTTTTTTCCTCTCAAGGGACAATTTCCCTAATAACAACCCAAAATTTCCGGCGCGCTACGCGCGCTGTAGATTCATTCCAGTTTTTTTTTCAATTCTTCCATTCCACATATGGTGTAAGTCCTGTCTACAGATACACATATCTACAGAGTGTAAGTCCTGCCAACCTTACCAAGTAACAGGTAGGGTGAGTACACAGGTTATGTAGAGTTCGTATATTTCATCCCATATCACAAAGCCTAGTTGCTGTTCTCTTGTGTGTGTCATGCGATAGGTCAGTTGGTGAGCGACTCACGGAGCATAGTTTGGCTATTTAATCGGGTATTCCAGGTGGTTTCGACACAATGTATGTTATCCCCGAAACTGTCTACAACCTCTACAGTTTCTTTTTTTTTTTTTCCATTTTGTTCTTAATGGTTACATAGGCTATGTTATATTTGTAAGCCTACCAAAAATTTTCGCGCGCTTCGTGCGCTTTGCAATTTCACGATTCAAACTCAAAAGAACACTATCAGTGCGCAACTCGGTTTTTAAAATATAAAGTGATATTGTGCAAATGTGTCCCAGGCTGCTAGGGCATGAGATAGTTAGGCTCCTTCATATCCCCTTCTCATCACTCCCTCGGCATAGGGCTATCGGAACTTGTGATCGCTGTCATGGCCAGCCCCCCTGTTGGGAATATCTGTCGCCTTCCAATGGTCGGTTTAGTTATTTTGGCTTTCGAAAGAGTTATTTCTGCGATAAAACCCAAAATGTTCGGTTCGCTTTGCCCACTCTTCCTCAGTTCCGTTACCTAGAGCTAATAAAGTGCAAACCCTTCCCATCTTTTCAAGTAAATTTATAAGAAGAATAAATGGATTAATGTATATACATGTCGGGAATTTCATCTCATTTCGCTAAACTTAGTTAATAATCTCTTGTGTCAGTCGAGCGGTACGGACTCGAAAAGGGAAGTACAACATAAGTTGTTCGCGATAGGGACAATTGACCTATGAAAGCTTTAAATAAGTGCAGACTCTTTTTAGGGTAGGCTAACCCCCCAAAAATGTTCACCCGCTTTTCTACGGTTTAATCAGTGCGGAAATATCTTCCTCTAGCATATACAAATTTTATGTCGTATATGACTCTCAACGGCAGGTGAAGTGCACAGGTTTTCTTCAAATCTCCCTCACCAACGCATCGACGGCATCCTGGCTGTCGGGGCTTGGGGTTGCTTACCACCCTACCCGTCCCCGTTCGGAGAGTGGCCCTTTGTCGGGCCAACTCTGTCGCCAAGCCTGGAGGGAAGAGAAAGTTTTCCTTTAACTTTATGACTTGTATATGTGTAAAGAAGCAATGAACTAAAAATGGAAGCTGCATTTTTTTGGAGGGCGGAAACTATTTTGGACGGACGGCCAATTTCACTAGGAGGGCGTGTGGCCTCTCTAAACCCCCCTGTGGAGAACACTGGAATATAGTATAAAAAGAACAAAATAAAGCATCATATTGCATTTAAGGTCTTCGAAACAGCAAAAAATTCCAAAAGGGGAGGGGGACACCCCGGGAGACAGGCCCGTAGCCAGGGGTTCAAGTATGGGGTTCGCACTAACTCCCGCCCAGACCTATTTTTATATATTTTTTTTATTTAAATGGAGTTTTGGCGTTTTCAGGGCAAAATGTCAATTCCGTTGGTTTAGCCAATGTAAGCCTTATGAGTAGCTGTTTTGTTTCAGTGCAACACAATTCCCTAGGGCCCCATTGACCCGTACAGTAACCCTCATTCAGCCACACACTAAATCTCCAGGGAATAAGGAAAATATTGATACAAGATTGAAAATGTCCAAATAATCAATCTTAGGTGTTCACCACATCGCTCAATTTTGATGTAAAACTGCAAAAACTCCTTGTGGTGGGGAAGGGGGGGGGACCCACCCTCTCCCCGTTCGGTCGCTCGGCTCCTCTCGCTTAGGCGCTTCGCGCCCTCAAGAAAATGCCGAACCCCGGCGGCTATGAAAAATGAAAAAGTGGGGGATAAAGGTATGTTCAGCCTCTCAATATATACATATTCATATATGAACATATTCTTGCTTAGAACACTCGGGAACTGCCGTTTCCGGCCATCTGAGGGGTTTGTTAAGCCAAAAATTTCTTGGTACGCTCCGCGCCAATCGATGGGGGAGCTCCGCTTAGAAACATATAGTAACATTTTCAGTAGATTGATTTTTTTTTTTTTTTTTGCATTAATTGAGAATTTGCAGAAATGAGATCCATATTTCCAGGCTGTGTACATGCAGCATAAACACTCGGGAAGTGCCATTTCTGGCCATCTGAGGGGTTTGTAAAGCCAAAACTTTTCTCGTACGCTCCGGGTCAACTGATGGTGGCGCTCCGCTTAGATCGTCCTGTCGGTAAAAATTGGGGATGATGAGTCGACTTTTTCCCTCCAGAAGAAAATCTTAGCTACGGCCCTGCCTTGTTTGTTACACAATTGCCAAAGAGCAACATTTTTGCATAATACATGGTCCAGTGACTGCCTTTCTTTTTGTGTGAGGGTTTTTATTGATGTAAAATCGGCCAAGTCGTTACGCTATCGGTCAAGTCATGACGTCATCTTTCAATGGGCAGAATTGTCCAATGGGCTTACCTTGTATTTGTTTGTGTTTCAATGACTTTCCAAATACACACAGCCATTTCCTAAAGAGGCAAATGAATTATTAACAATACATTCAGTTGAGTAATGCTTTGTTAGTAAAAGGAAGCAATGCAATGAAACACACAACAAAAGAGTGCATTTCAAGGCTCTTTCTATAGTCTTGTTGCTCAGGAGTGTATTTACCCTAGTCCATGCTTTCTAACAATAAATATTTCAAAGGAAAATTCACCCATCTTACTTTAAGTGTAATAGACTAATTACTAGATCGTAATTAATACATTACCCTTGAGGTTGGTCAAGTGTTGTCCTTAAGTGGACGTATGGCTTCTTCGGGAAGCAGTATCAAGTTTGGTTTCGCCGAACGGCCCTTTGCCAGAGGGTCGGGAGGACGTTTGAAAAAGTAATTAATACATTACCCTAATTTACGAATTACTCCTGCAAATCACACTCTGACAATGTTTCCTCATTGATAGTCACTGAAAAAGAAATCCTGAAATATCATGAACGCACCTTGAGAGAAAATTAAGAAGAAAATCGTGAAATTTCGGCATTGCTTCAAAATAAGCCTGGGAAAACTGTTTTGACATTACAACAAATGGGCCACAGAGCGACCGTAGCCCCCCCCCCCTCCCCTTGACCTGAAGGACCCAAATTGCTGGCTGGGTGTCTTTTTGGTTTCACGAAAGGGAAAACCTATGGACTCATGCAGACAGCACTTTTGCAAAACATGTGTTGGATCGTGCATTTCAGTGTTGGCGTATACAATGGTTTATCGACTTTCTTAACATGGGTGCACAAGTATTACGCGACTACATATTGTTCACTGTCTGAAGCCGACGACACATTTCATCAAAAACTGGTTTTAATGACTCGGCCAGACGAGACCTTTCTTAACGTGGGGAATTGCGTGCTCTGTTTCTACAAAAATAGTATTGTTTGGAATTGAAGAAAAATAACGAACACCTTTTATCATGTTTAGTTGTTTTACACATTTTATGCTAACTAGATTTTTAATTCATAGTTTCAACTTTGAGGAACAGCAAGGTTTGACAAGAGAAATACTTTACCTCCTTTGAAATGTTTCTAATTTTTATTTGGCATTGAGTAAGAGGTATCTATCGAGTTTCAAATGAGATTTAGAATGTATGGAAGCCGAAAAAAAAAAAAAAAAAACTTACAGTAGACAGGACTACGCATTAACACTTTGGGGAAGACATTCCCTTAGCAGTTATTTAAAGCCCTTCTAGTGGCTTTCCACCTGGGTTTTGTAAAATTAAACATAACAAAAAACATATTTCACACCTTGCCCTTCAAACCCTGTCGCAATTAATTTTCCTAACTCAAGATATCTCATTTTAAAGATTGGTAATTTTTGTTTAAAAAACCTATGCTTTTCAACGAAGTCACAAAAAGTCATGTAGTGTTGGTACGTTGTCTCTGATTCATTTTGATTTTCTTTATAAGTTAAGTCCTTTTTGTCCTTGATATTTTATACTGTTTGAATGTTTAACCCTTTACCGTTGTTTGGGTCCTTTTGGACCCATGCGGAGAGGTCGGCTTTCACAAATCTTTGCTGTTTCACGAGGAGCTCGAAACTGCGAGTAGCTACCCGAAAATTCGGCCACAACAGCGAGAGAGACAACAGTTTAAGGTCACGGGGTCAATGGCCTACGGAAGCCGATGCGGGGCGGGCTACGTCGCTTTTCCGCCCCCTCCCGAGGCCCGCAAATATGCCCCGATCGGAGCACAACGGTAAAGGGTTATTAAGCTAAAATACCTGCACCACTCGGCTAAAGGTTTACGTGCACACACGCAGAGACAGTGGCATCAGCTTTGCAGTAAACACACTCCACAGGCTTATGTTAACCAATAAAGTGGTAAAAAACCTCTTGGATAACTCATTAATCAACAATTATTGGGTAAACTTTAACTAATTTCAGGTATTTGACATACGTGACCAGTGTTGGTGAATGTTTTTAGACTTTTTAAGAGAGTAGGTTGAAATATTGCCCTCTTGTCTCATTTTGAGCTCTGGAACAATATATGCTAATGTCTACAGAAGTTCCCGATGTACGTGGGATGTAGCATTTACCGAATTGTGACGTCAGCTAGGCCAATCCAAGAGAAATCCTAATCTAAAGCTTAGTATTTCTATGTTATAAGTAAGAACAGAGACTATGAAACGATAAACAGTTACGTTACGACAAGGCATTAGCAGCATCCACGTCTGAGGCCAAGCATGTACGTACCTATCGACCATATGTATATGATGTCACAGGGCAAAAACTACCCCCCCCCCCACCCCCACCCAAATGCAGACAGCTAATTTGTTAACCAGTCGGATACGTGAATAGTCTGCTACACGGGCGAATCCCTATGCGTGAGGCCAAGTCTTGCATTTTCTTTTTGCCCCAACGGTGACGTCAGTGCGTCGTTAAAACATTGGGTACTTAAAAGGGGTGGTCCCCAAACATAAATGAACTACGCCACGTCAAAAAGCTCATAAGACGTCAGTTGAGAACTATCTAGAGAGCTTGCAGCTACTAGAGTACGATACAATTTCCTTCATATTTCCATGCCACTGTAAGGAAACCACGTACTTGACACACTTTCCAAGAAGACTGAATAAAACTTTAAGGATATGATATTTACAAACTAGGTCTACAACTTTAACATATTGAATATCTTGGAAGACCGGGGCATAGGTAGGCCTGCTGCAGTCATGATATTAGTAATTCAGGTATTCAGCGGTTGTTCAGTATTTTGAAGAATACTACGGCATCACACCGAGTTACTGATTTACAATAATCGAAATTGAAGCTTTTGACACTTTCCATTTTACGACGTTAGACGACGACGAAAGCGGATTGAAGAACGAATAGTTACCCAATTTAACAATTTTGTGTAAAATATTGATGAGAAGGTTATGGTACCTCTAACTCAAGAAATTGCTAGCAACTGACTTGAGGACACGGTTCATGTAAGAAAACCGGATACCGGTGTCTATGGCACGCCAAAAGGCTCACCAAATATGATGATGTTCTAAAAATACACGTTCATGTACTAAAATTATGCGTTCATGGACCATAAATACACGATGATGTACTAACTTCATATGATCATGATGTAAATTTACACCATCATGTACTAAAACCATAAGTTCATCATGTTAAATGTTACGTTGTACATGTAAAATCACACGTTGTACATCTTTAAACACACGTTGTACATGTAAAAACGTAAGATCATCATGTTATATTGGTATCTTCCGCACGCCATACAGAGTGAGCCTTTCGGAGTACCAGAAGTCCGCCAAAAGGTAGCGGGCCACTAATTATAAGTCCCATTGACTTACACACTAAATTAGGCTACTTCCGTGCCCCCTAGCTCCCAGTAGAAGTTTTCAACCAGGACATGCTACCCCTCTGATCGAAGCCCACAATCTCGACTTTCATGGCACTTTCAAATTTCCATACCATGACCATTGAAATTTTGAGCTAGGGAGCCTTGAATGATAGGGATGTGTTTCCCGCCATAATAGCTACTCAAAAACGGCATTTCACAGAGCGGAGTAATACAATAAAAAAAATGGCACTAAAATTGGTCAGATTGCCTTGAATTTTGCACAGTATGTATTTCAACTCATTGTCTACAAAATCCAAATGCAAAAATGATCATATTTAGTAAGTAACACAGTCACAAACAACATCCCATAAATTTTTTTATGGCGCTTTGTCTGTCAGTAAACATTTTCCTGAACATGAGTATTGGAGTTAGTGGCCCGCTACCTTAAGGCAGTGGCCGAGTTGGATTTTTCCATCAAAAAATTTGCACAGGTAATCCCTAGAGTATCCTCACAAAGAATATAAACCCATCATTTCATTTGACAGTCTTCTCTGGGCAGTAAGTCTTAGCGAAACTATACCCCTGATAGTGCAAAATTTGCCGGCAGCCTAAAATGCACTTTAATGTACTGGTTAATCCTCTACTGAGTTGCTTACTCATCATTTCTGTTCTGTACCAAGACAGTATTGTAATCTCAGCATCTCTGCATATGAGGGTACTCTCAACTTCACTTTTTGGTGCTTCTCACACTTTCACAGACATGTTTCTGTATGCTTATGTACTGTACATGCTTGCACCATCAACTCTGTGGATAAAAAAATAAGTTGGATTTAGCAGCTTAATCTTCACACTCTTACTACATTACCATAAACATCTGCTTGAATTAACAACAGGCCATGTGGTTTCTTATAAATTCTGAAGAAATTTAGGTTATACATATCATGTGCAACATTTACATCAATCCAAACAAGCACATGGGAACAGGTGGCATAGAACACCTCAGTACAAAAACACAAAATTTTGGAGCTACAGGACTGTATGGTTGCTACATATGACTACAGTGAAAGGGGTTTTTATGCAGCCATCATGCTTTAAAAAGCCAGCTTAGAAGGTCTCTTCTTCCTCTTGCATTTAACAAAACAGGGAGCAAGTATCAATGGAGTAGAATTTACTTCATGTGGGTTTATGAGTCAACAGTTTGCAATATGCCTACCTTGGCAAACTTCCTCCACCCCTAGCATGAAGACATCAGGTATTTCAGTTGTCTGACAGTTGCTCACCCTGATTCCACTGTGATCTGGTAAGGCTGCCCTGTCTACAGTGGGATATACCAAGCCCTTAAGGCCTAAATAGATGAACAAAATAAAAGAGACATGGCATTAAAAATAAAAGAAGTTAGGAGAGTTCCTAAATTTAAGGGTATAGGGCTAACAATTTACTCTGATCTGTGCTGAATTTTACAGGCAAAACACCTTCCCTCCGTCCCCCCCCCCCCCACCACCACCACCATAGGCTAGGTCCTAATACTAGTAGTAGGCCTACTCATATACAGCCAAGGCTACTCGGGCACCAATTTGTAGCTCCCTAGTCCTACCTCTTTTGATACAAGCATCTTTTTTATTCTTCAAGTTATCCTGTTTTTCCACAAGTCCAAGTAGAAATTTCAGTTGGTTGCCTGTAATAATAATTAACTCCCATTTTTTAAGTTTATGGCATACCTACATTGTAACGCAACATTCCTGGACACTTCGCTCAACAGGTGCACACAATTTAACTGCTTTGGGTCCAGTCATTTCACAATCCAGCATGTGTTTTATTTACAGAACCACTGTACAAAGTCCACTGTACAAAAACTGCCTGTGGCTGGCTGTTGCTTAGGTACATACCAAATGCACCGAGGCAAGCTACGGATCCCTCAGGATAACATAAATACTTCACTTGTATCATGCTATGATCTACCCAGAGGATCATGAGCTTGCTCAGTTTTCTATTTTGACGAAATTTTAATGAATTCTGCTTAAATTGTCAACTTTAACAAGAAAACTGATAATTTTGGCCAAAAATGCCACTTTTGGCCCTAAAAATCACCCAAGCATGAAATTGTTCTTCGTCAGCATGTATTTCCATTTTGGTGACCACAAGCAAACATTTAAGACCAATTTTGGGTCTCTAGCTATAAAATTTAAAAATTTCATAACTTGCCTTAAGGTAGCGGGCCACTAATTATAAGTCCCTTTGACTTACACACTAAATTAGGCTACTTCCGTGCCCCCTAGCTCCCAGTAGAAGTTTTCAACCAGGACATGCTACCCATCTGATCGAAGCCCACAGTCTCGACTTTCATGGCACTTTCAAATTTCCATACCATGACCATTAAAATTTTGAGCTAGGGAGCCTTGAATGATAGGGATGTGTTTCCCGCCATAATAGCTACTCAAAAACGGCATTTCACAGAGCGGAGTAATACAATAAAAAAAAATGGCACTAAAATTGGTCAGACTGCCTTGAATTTTGCAAAGTATGTATTTCAACTCATTGTCTACAAAATACAAATGCAAAAATGATCATATTTAGTAAGTAACACAGTCACAAACAACATCCCATAAATTTTTTGTGGCGCTTTGTCTGTCAGTAAACATTTTCCTGAACATGAGTATTGGAGTTAGTGGCCCGCTACCAAAAGGCTCACCGAATTTGATGTACTAAAAGTACACGTTCATGTACTAACTGCTTACGATCATGTACTGATTTCATACGTTCATGTACTGGTTTCATACGTACATGTACTGATTTCATACGATCATGTACTAAATGTTAGTACATGAACGTAAGCAAACAGTACATGAACGTATGAAATCAGTACATGATCGTAAGCAGTTAGTACATGAACGTGTACTTTTAGTACATCAAATTCGGTGAGCCATTTGGCGGACTTCTGGTACGCCGAAAGGCCCACTCTGTATGGCGTGCGGAAGATACCAATATAACATGATGATCTTACGTTTTTACATGTACAACGTGTGTGTTTAAGATGTACAACGTGTGATTTTACATGTACAACGTAACATTTGACATGATGAACTTATGGTTTTAGTACATGATGGTGTAAATTTACATCATGATCATATGAAGTTAGTACATCATCGTATATTTTTGGTACATGAACGTGTAATTTTAGTACATGAACGTGTATTTTTAGAACATCATCATATTTGGTGAGCCATTTGGCGTGCCATAGGTGTCATCCGCTTCTCAACACCAGCTTTTGATCTCATGTGGCGTATTTGTTTAATTCGTAAGAAGCAAAGTCAAAAAATGAGGTCGGTTGGTGTGATTTTTATCACAACAAGCAAGATTTAAATATGCTACTATATCACTTTGTTTGGCATTAAATGTTGTGTTAGAGGAATCGTAACGTTCAATTACTTCCTTTTGCAGTTTCCCGTAACTACGAATACGGTAACTATATACCATTAGGAATATGTTATCTTGTTATGTTATCTGGTTTTATCGGCTTTGGGTTTAACCCATAAGGTAACTACTGCAATTGCCGGAAACACCGGGCGAGGCTCTTCCTTCCTGGATGGTTCAGTTTTTAACAGCCTATCAAAATAAAACTAGTCACCGACAAGGTGGGGCTGGTTTTAAAACGCATACAGGAGACCGATATGATAAAATAGCCACATGCAAAATAACTCTTATGAAGCATAGACTTTTAACCGGTGTATTAGGACTTTTAGGCTAGTGAAGAATTTCGAAAGTAAGCTTGTTAGAGAACAATCGGTTTCAGTTCAAAAGAGTTTTTGAGACTTTGACGAATTGAAGTCCTGACCTTTGACCTTTCGTCAAATTTCCAAATATTTATGTTTTGTTATGTTTGTTTGGTACATACCCTTCTGTAAGTTTTGTCATGACTTCTCCAAGCAATGAAAAAATAAAGTAATCCTGTAGTAAGGGCGATAAGCTCAGTTGTTCTTTAAAATTAATTCCACAAACTTTCTGCGGGTATCTTACTTTTGATATCGATTGCTTCATTGGGCTAGGCAAGTCGTGCTTTTCTCATCCCCCCCCCCCCCCCTTTTTACCTGTAATGATCTTTGGAGGACATTTTTATGAGATTTTGATACGCTCGGTACAGAAGGTGTAGAACATTACTCTGGTTTGTTCCACCCCTTCTTTACCTGTAAATATCTGTTTGGGCAGTTTATAAGGTTCAAATGCATAGTGAAAATTTGCTTAAAGACGTACAATATTGGGTACGTACCATCAAATTCAAACAAAGAAGCAGTGCCGTTCCATTTCAAGGGAGGACGGAAACGTTACCACTGAATCACAAAACTTTTTTTTCTATTCTTCTTTCAAAATGATTTTACCAATCAATTTCTTAACAAATGGCGGTGGCAAAAATATAAACAAATAAATACATAAAATAAAATAAAAAGACAAGAAACCAATGGACATTGTGGTTCCTTGCTGGATATTATAAGAATTGTACGGCCACTAAAAAGAAAAGCTGATAAATTGACTAAAACTTATCACAAGCTCATACCCATTGTACGTAACATCTTCGCAAGGGGTATTTAAGTACTAGTATTCAATGAAAACAAAGATTAAACTTTTCATGCCCTGCTTACATGTAACTTGTATAATACTTAATGATCCTTCAAAAACATTTCCTCATTTCAACATGTATCTATGCTTGTAATCAAACTTGATATTATCACTGGTCCAATAAACTATACACAGTGTTGTCAGAGAGGAAAAACATCCCCTTGTTCTTCTCTCATAAAGTATTTGTACCTGCTCTCAAATAAAACTTGCTATTACTTCAAAACAATCTTCCATTTGCCCTGTTTGCTATCTCCATACAGAAAACAGGGCTTATTCAGCACTTAAGCAAAAAGCAAGTGAGTAATGAAGTGTGATAATATAATGAGGACTAAGTTACCTCACTGAGCACAACAGTAAGATACATATGATCCATGCTTTGCTTCCACTGGCAGAGAGACCAGTTTAATGCAGTGCGCTCAGTGCTTATTAAAATCTAAACCTTCAAATGACACAAAGCCTGTTGTCAACCCGAAGGAAACAGTACTGAGATTTGGGTGTGTAATTGCTTTGATGCAAAACCAGGTGAGATAAAAAAAATTCTACAGAACCTATCATTATCTTGCTTAAAAGATTTTCTAAGTAACATTTTCAGTGGTTGGCCTCCAGCGACCTTGTGACCTTTAGCCTTAACCAAAACAACTTTATTTGAAATCTATCCTTTCTACCTTAAACTGTTGGGTTAAATTTGTTTCAGTGTTTACCCCTGGTGGTCCCAGATGACCTTGGACCTTCATCAAACATATCACAGACTTCATCGACCCGTTATATCATAATACATCCACACACCAAGTATGACATCTATCCAAGTTTCCTATCTTGAAATATCGCATTGAAAAGGTTTTTAATTTTTGATCCCTGGTAACCACAAATAGCCTTTGACCTCCACCAAACAAAGCAGGACTAATCTTTGTACCATAATGCATTTATGTATAAAGTATTATATCCTTCCAAGTTTGCTACCTTAAAATACCGCGTAGAAAATGTTTTTAGTTTTCGACACCTGGTGACTACAAATGACCTTTGACCTGCACCGAATGAAGCAGGACTAATTTTTGTACCATAATGCATTTATGTGTAAAGTATGATGTCTATTCAAGCTTCCTACTATGAGATAAAACTTGTTAACAAAGATTTTAGAGCTTGACCTCCAATGACCCCAGATGACCTTTGACCTAACCCAATCTAACTGGATTATTCTTCATGTAATAATGGCATCCACATATTACAAATAAGATCTATCTAATCTTCCTACATTACGATATCATTCTTAGAGGTCTTTTTAGTATTTGACCTCTGTTGACCCCAAATGACCTTTGTCCTTCACCAAAAACGATATTGCACACTTTCATAGTATGAAGAATCTATATACCAAGTTTCAGTTTAGTCCAATTTTCCCTTGCTGGGTTATCGGGTACCTAAGCTAGTGTCCCAGCTTCACACACACACGCCAATACGCCTGACTGCGTTGGTTCCTCTTGCTAACGCAAGGAACCAAAAGCTCAACACCGGTCTTATTACACAATTATTACCACTCCAAGGCAAACTTTGCACACAAAGCTGTACGATTTATAGCCGAAAACTATATGTAAGACCAAATTACATTGGCCAAGTTCATATCTTTTCACATTATATTTCATTTTTCCAACATTTGATTTGATTTCAGGTGACTATACACTCATTGACCTAAAAGCCCCGCACGAAAAATTGCTTAACAAATAGGAAAAAAAAAAAAAACATGCAATGTCCAAAGAAACTGAAAGCGTCTGTCAGATGTCAAATTCTCAACCACTTTCTTTTCAAAGGGCTCATTTAACGTGTGTTGTCCGAAAATGCTAATCAAATCACATATTAGGCATGTTCATGTTCACGATGTGGTATCGTATTCCAAAGTATAATGTAACATGTGAGCTGAAGGAAGAAAAAAATATTCTTTTTCATATTCTTGAGACATAAACTGAGTCCTGTCTGTTGAATGGCTTACACACACTGGACATTACTGAAAGTGAAAGTTTATCAAAAATTTTGGGATTAGGCCTACTAAAGTCTACAAAATATGTATTGCGGTTTGAAAACACCCAACTTCAGGTGTAGTCTACTGGTTGCCTTTTCAAAAAGATGATTGATCTTATCAGATGGGCGCTGAATGGGTGATCAAACCAATTAGCCTGTTTCAACGCGTTAGTTCGAGAAATTTTTGACTTTTTACTATGGTAAATGTCTTAACGGGTCCTACTATTCCGAGCGCTGACACCCGCTGACACGCCCTGCCACAAGTTCCACGCGCTGCCGTACAATTTGTACGGCAGCGCGTGGAAATATAAGGTGTACGACAGCGCGTGGCGTTTCGCGGGACTGGTGGAAAGTTCAGAGATCCTTTCTAACATAAATATCTTATGAAAAACAACATTTTGCGAACAAAGTTAGTTGAAAAATTGGCAAAATGGTCCGTTGTATTTTACTTCCTAGTCAGTAATGATAACAACATGAGCCTTCGGAATCCTGCACAGTGCACACGCCACTGAATAGATGTCGGCGTTAATTCATTAATCAACTTTTACGCATACATGTCTATTGGAGATGATTAATGACAGCATTTAATGAAATCAATATCAGCGTTAGGTCTAAATTAATATCAGCATTATATTCGAGATTATTGTCGTTTGCTTTGTTTGTACATTTACAGAACATAAAATAAAAAACAAGTGAAGTAAAAATTGCTGTCAATATATTATGTACTATTCTTGTATTTCTTTATTTTTTCTTCTTTACTCGTAGAAAAAATTATAATATTTAAAAACGGTTTCACAGTGTACACAATGAACATCCGAAATGTTCTGGTATGCAAACATTGACATGTTCTTGGATATGTGATCATCTTATCGGAGGTTTCTGTGTTGTTGATAGCACTTTCTGTTAACTTATCAGAGTTCCTATAAAATTAGCAAAAGAAACGAGCGTCCTCCATTACGCCGGGTGCGGTTTTGTATCTGCAGCGCGCCTCAGCGCATGTCCTGGTACACAAGGCATAGCCAGGCGTGTCAGCGCGTGGTTTATTAGGACCGGTCTTAACCGAATTTATTCAATTTGTTGAAGAAACTCTTTGCCCTGCGTCGCTTAAAGGTTCTTCACATGAACTTATCTATTCTTTGAGTGTTATATACCTTGCTCCATAGCAGAGATGGATTAAATATCAACATTTATTCACTTAAATTCAAACAGCACACTGCGCTTTATTTTCTAACCTCCTTGTTCTTCAATTCACTTTATATGCTTTGCATTTTTTTTCTTATCAGAAATGTTGATATTCCCTTGAATGCTTCCCATCTTCTTTTATAACATGTTGGTGTTGTACAGAGTCACCTTATTGCTGGAGGAAGCAGCCGAATTAGGCAATGGCAGGTGAAAAGGGGCAACTGGGGTTAGTTGCCACATACTCCTTCTTGTGCTATCTCTTCCAACAAATATATTTTCATCTCCTTGGCCCTAATCATTTAGTTTAAAGTACAACTTTACTGATTTTAGGCAAGCTAATTGTTTATAAATTTACGAAAGAGGATGCCATTGAGGTAATTTACCGCAGAGAGTCAGAGAACAAATACATTTATCTCCAGAAGTTTTCAAACTGTCCTTTTTTTCTAGCTCCAAGCCATTTCAGGAAAACGTAATAATGAAAATAAAATGTTGTGGAACTAACGATTGAAAAGGCTCTCGAATAGGTAACATCAAGGTCATTCACGTTTGTTGACAAAATGCCCTTTATTCTTCTAATCATTATCGCCGTCGCCGTCGCCGTCGCCGTCGCCGTCGCCGTCGCCGTCATCATCATTATTATTAGTATTACAAAAAGTTTCCTGAAAATTAAAGCAAAAAAAAAAAAAAAAAATCACAAAAGTTGGCGGAACATTCAGGCAGCTTAACAAGTCGTCCTTAATTTAACGTATTTTAGCGACTATTATGTTGCCTATATGTTATGAGTTGTAAGTAAAGCAGAAAATCATGTAACTATTGAAGGGGCTCTGAAATGCAATTTCCGGTGATCTGGTCGGCATTTTTGGGTATATGTTTTCTACGTAGTATGTTTTTTTCTTTACGCTAGACTACGAACGAATTAAAGGTGGCTCTCCTGGGAGACAGTATTTGTCCTGTCATAGATATGGAATGTACGCATATAATTATTTTTCCTCAAAGCTGGATACATGTAGTAGCTACCGTGATTTTAAAGTGTCTTTTGAAAGGCCTATGTAGGTGAGGTTATCTTTTCTAGTAACAGCTAAATGCAATAAGTAGCCTATAAACTGATCATTTTCTAGACATTTGTGTCATGGCCATTGTCTGTTACCAGTATTTGGGAATTATGCTATTTCCAGCTCACTGGGAGCACGTGATTGGATAGTTCTTTACACAAAGAGTGAAAAACATGCACCACCCATGTCTTGGACAACATCATAATTTATAACGGGTTCATTTCTCTATTTATAGATGAATTTAGAGTAATGAAAAGTTTATCGCGGCAAAATAGAATCTTTCCCTAGTTTTCGAATTAAGAAAGCAACTTGCAGTTGAATGAGTAAATTACACAGGAAAGCATGTCACAATAAATTCTAATGTAGTGTACGTTATGCAGGGGCTGGGTGAGCGTACTGCAGTCCGAATTCACTGTAACAGAAACTTTAGAGAGTCGTGTATACTTAAGGAAGCTATATTGAAGTGCGGAGACGGGAAACGAAGTATCTTATGGATGTTTAGTCATAAAGGCAGGGCAACTGCTTGTTGCGAAGAAGCCGTTGGTTTAGGAACTTCAAGACATTCCCTGAAGTATATTCGTTTTGTCTGTGTTGCGGAAAGGTTCTGCGGTATTCCGAAATAATAAAAAAAAAAAAAAACAGCACAGCTATTTTGAGGTGTCCTGAAAAACTTCCCACATTGTTCACACATTGCGAAGATTTTCTGAACATATTTAAAGTTAACAAATTACCGGTTAACAACCCACACATTTTTGATAGACATGAAATCAAACGGAGTTCTGGGCACAAAGTAAACGAAGACAATCTTATAACAGCATTTAAGCATTAAACACAGTTGTATAAATTTCGTGTATGTTGCGGCTTGCAGCGTTACACGAAACCGGGACTGGATTCGATTTTAGGAAAATAAAGTGCTCCAGCTAGACGTAAGCATTAGTCTCTGCCCTCAGTTTTAGAAACGCCTGAAAAAGGGTATGCTAGTACGGATAAACCGCTGTTCATTCTATTGACTGTTGGTGCATGTTCAAAGGAGAACACAATTAGACTAGACGCTGGAATCGATTGACAAGTTTTAGCCATCATTACCTAGAGTGCACCTCAATTTAAAAAAAAAATAAAAAACAAAAACAAAACAGTCTGATAAATTGAATTCTACCTGTCCAACTTCCTTTTCGTATTTCATACTTTAAAAAACAAATTCTTCTTTAAATGATAGCGAGCATGGCAAAGTTAGCTTGCACGCAAAGACACAAACTAATATTCAGTTTTATCCCATTTTCCACGACAATTTAACTTTCAAAACTGTTCCTGTCAAAGTTCGAAATCGTGCACCATTTTGCATCTAGGCTCCGTCTACGAAAATGGCAAAACTTTTCAAAGGGGAGGGGTGCCCCCCTTCTTTTACGCCTTGCCTCAGCCGGTGATCACTCAACATACTGCATGCCACATCTTTCAGGGAAAATGTGCGTACGCCACTGGGCTTAGTATAAAACACCGCTTGGAAGACACTTTCTTTTAATTGGGCACTGCCTTTGCTTTTTAATCATATTGGTTTGTGTAGATACACTTTTGATTCGTTCTAAGTTGCTACTAACAAATCTGGGAATTATGTCGTGTACGGTTTTCTTGGATAACGCAATTTTCAAACTTTCCAATAGGTTACGAGTAAGTTGATGTCAGCCCCCTGTTTGCCATGTTAATTTTTCCCCTAACAATTCTTTATATCAAAAAGTGAAAATTATCCACCATCCTTATATCATGGACAATAGCGTGTTTTATCAAGGATGCCAGCTTTTGACCTGCATGTGACTTCACCTGAAGCAACAAGACAACATTTATTGCTCTTACAATGACAAATTTATAATATGACAATTGTAGGACTACTCGTTTTTATCCTGAGATTTTGAGTTTAACTAGCACAACTCATAAATGTTCGCGTTATTTTCCCACGTAAACTCTCTTCATTGTCTTGGTGGTCTTTCAAAGGCAATAGTTTTCTTCTTCTGTAGTGGCTTACCTCAGTATCGTTAAAATTTAGACACTGGGTAAAAATGAGGTCAATATAACGGTAGCAGATAGTTAACGTAACGACACTAACCAAAATGGATTCACTCCCAGTTCACCCTTGCATTGGTGTGCTGGTACAAAATCCCCCCCCCCCCAAATTAATCGCAACTTGTCGGAAGCCAGGAATTCTGGTTATGGGGGAACCGGCACAGGGGTGGAAACGTCTAAACGTGCTATGCTTATAGTCATCACGTCACACTTAATTTTTAGTAGTTTAAGGTATTAGCCTAAATACTACTAACACTTAGGATAAGAAAAACATGAGTCAAACTTACCCCAGGTCTTGTGTTCACTAACAGTAACAGACGTAGCAGACGATTCACACGGTCCTGGATCTCAGGGAACTTACAGTAGGTAAACAGTACTAGTAAGTAGTAGTAGCGGCGATAATTCGCCGATCAACCTAACGTTAAACTAATTAGCCTAGTAACTACAAACTGAACAGTGGCGGTAATTCGCCAGTCATTGACTACTGGAACAGCACACAATATTGTCCTTGCCTGGCGGCAATTCGCCAAGGGCAACGCGATGCTTAGTTATTAATATTAAAGGCGCTGTAAGGATTGGAACGCCATCGCGTAGTGATCGATCACAAGCTCAAGCTACCCGATCCTACACAGTACTACCTACGCTACACTAATCTGGAGTACTGGCTACACACAGTGTAGAATAAACAAGTTGAGTAAACAAACTAATCGGTCACAAAACAGCTTATAACCGGACTGTCCTGAACTAAAATTAAGGCTGTTAAAACTGGATAGTCTTCCTAAAGATGATTATATACAAGGATTACGGCGATGGAATCCAAGACAAGAAAATACTTTGGATATAAAAATGCTGGTTTGGTACGTCTCTAGCTCACCATATCCATCAACGCACGTGAGTGCTCCAATTAATTCTCGCGAGGTAACGCGAGTACAACTGGCGGTGACCTGGCTTTTGCTTCTTACCCGAAACTACCAAAGCCTCTAAACACATAATCACTACAAATTCACCCACTGATTTGTATTTCTAGGTCCTATTTTCATGTATTAGTGAATGTAGGTAACAATGACGTCATCTACGTCTTCTTCTATCAGAAAAAGAGGAGAATGTAGTATCTCTCATAAATTGTAAGTTTCTTGTGATGGTTTCGTATTTTATTCTTGTTTAAGTTGAAAAAGACGCATTTTTCTTCACCTAGTGCGAACACGTTCCCGTAACACAGTTAGTATGCAACAGGCCTATATACGTAGTATACAGTATATTACGCCTAACGTTACTGGATAGTTTCTGAATCTAAATAATCCACTCTCCTTCTGTAAACTTTGTGCATGGAGCCTTTTCACGATGCAATGAGATGTTATATAAACAAGCCTCTTTTTACACTGGTGGGGCTAGGAATTTAGGTCAGATGGGGCAAAAATGGCCTACAGGGCATGTTATTATTTAGCAGGCTGTAAACAGTAGGGCCTTAGTTAAAAAGAGCTGGCATGCAATTTTGGTCTGCTAGGGTGAGGGTTGCAGTAATTTTAACCATACTTTGCCACTTTCTTTAAAACTTTTAACAGGGGGTAGGGTGTCTAGAACCCCAAGTATGTTTGAGACAAATTTTTGGAGCCAAATTTGTAACTGACTTAGGTCCGATGCCTCAAATTTATGCACATGTGTAACATTAGGCTAGATATGCCTACAGGGGCCGGGCTAATCAAGCTTGATTCTGTTGCACTGGAAAGGAACATTATTTGGGGAAATGGTGAAATACGTTAGTGTTTGATCCCTTGATGCAGTTTAACTTACTTTTACCAACATTTAAAAGAAGGAGAAAAACAAACATTGAATACCTGATGCCAGTCTTTAGTTGTAGGCTACTATGTGTACTATGAGCTACGGGTACGCATTTGGTTTTAATACATAATCTTCACCCCAAACAGAAACTGATGGTTTCATTTTTTCTTGCACTTGCAGGGAGAAACCCAAGGGATGCCAGATTCATAGTGCTGCTGGCCATGAACTGTTTCCTGTACTTTACGCTGGATGTGGTCATGTCTGAAGGCATCAGCCACACAAGCAGATAATGAAGTGAACAAAGACATTTAAAGCTTGTTCAAAAAAGCAAGTTCAAAAAGTGCAGAGTACAGAACTCATACACACTGTACTGAGAATGTTTGATTACACACTGGGATCAAGTATGATCACCCTGAAGTAACAGACTGAGATTGTGTCTGGATGAGAATGAATTTTAGGCAGAGGAGGGACTTAATGAAGAAGGTTAAGAGAATTGGAACTGCTTGGTTGTCATCTTTTAAGTCCAGGTTCACCTAACCTACAAAGTGTCAACTGACTTATAATTATCATCATGTACACCTCGAATATTTTGAAAGAAACTGTTAATTCTGGATCACCATACCTTGCAATTACTGGAGTTTAGACAGTTGCAATGAGGGAGACATTCAACAAGCCAAAGCAAAATTATGGCAAGCAATAATGTCAGCTGCTGGTGAAAGACTGCATTCTTTATTATACTTGACAACAGTTTTAAAGACTTCCAAGTGCCCAGAGAAATTAGAGAAGTACTATAACATGTGACTGTGATTGGACTAAAATGGTTGGTAGAACAGAACCTATTTAACATTGCTTGAAGAAGAAGTAGATCAGACAAATGTATACATGTAGGCCTATTCATGTTTTGCTTTTTACTCAAGTCATGCATACTTGTAAACTGCTTCTAGTTTCTGCCAGTGTTGTAACAAATTACGACTCATGTCACTTCCTCTCAAAATGATAGTGACTCGATAGAACTCAGGAGTTATTTCCGCATTGGAATAGTACAGTGATTCGAGTCAATGACTCAAGTAGAGCCACTTAAAAGTTTGAAAACTGGTGACTTGAGTCCCTAGATTTAGTGACTCGATTACAACACTGGTTTCTGCAAGCTGTTGCCATTATGACAAGCTGAAAAGTATTTTATACAAGAGGCACATTGCAGCCTACACCTTGGAATGTACAGTGGGAAATTGTGGAGTGACATTTCAAAAAAAATCAAAGGTGCACTGTGGCTATTGCCAGTCTTCCCTTTCCCAAATGTTGCACTCCTTTTCAAATGATTAGAAAGAAATTGCACCTCATGTAGCCCTACTACATCATTATTCCTTATAGCTGTAAATTAAAACATCTGTATGTGAAAAAGGAAGAAAAGGATACAAAAATAAAACAATGTAGTAAAGATAGAATGTCTGTTCAAGCCTTCTCTTTTCAGTTTGGCATCTATAGTTACAGTATTTTATTAGCTGCCCCTAATTCACAAGGAAGAGTGAGTCACTCATGGCATGCGAAATTTTAGTCAGCCGTAGAACTGAAGGTGTTTTTACCCCCTGTATATCAAGCTGACTGATTCAATTGGGAAAAATATTCTGGTACATCATTTCAGTCAACCACTTACAACTTATGACTAACAGCTGACCAGCTACTAACCAGAAAGCCAAAAGGCTTAGTGATTCCTTGCTGCTGAAATGTAAGGCCTTTTTTCACATTGACATTGCTTTGCAATGTCTTTCAATTAACAGGGCTCCATAATTTGCCCACAAAGTACACATGCAAGGCATCCAATCTTCCTACATTGAGATCCCCATTGCCCGTCATGAACCTAAATGACATTTGACCTCCACCAAAAACTTCTGGGACCATGTATTCACTATGTGCCATCTACATGACAAGTTACAGGACCCTACAAGTGACCTTTCTTGAAAGACTGTGCAGGAAAACTTGTCAGACTTTGAACATGCTGACTCCAAATGAACTTTGACCTTTGGGAAAATCAATAGGGATCATCTACTAAATATGACCAACCCACACACCAAATATGAGCATAGTCACATGTACCGTTCTCGAGATATCGTGTTTACGAAGTTTTGACCTTTTGACCTCTGGTGACCCCAAATGACCTTTGATCTCCACGAAAATCGATAGGGATCATCTTCCCAATATGGCCAATGTTCACACCAAATATGATATTACTCACACTATCCCTTCTTGAGATACCGTGTTTACAAGCAATTTCTAAGGAATTT
This sequence comes from Holothuria scabra, assembly GCA_037179385.1. Classification (NCBI taxonomy): domain Eukaryota; kingdom Metazoa; phylum Echinodermata; class Holothuroidea; order Aspidochirotida; family Holothuriidae; genus Holothuria; species Holothuria scabra. The sequence continues at coordinate 50,273,011 of CM074189.1, read as the reverse complement.
ACCTATTGACCTCTCGTGACCCCAAATGACCTTTGACCTCCACAAAAATGGATAGGGATCATCTACTTAATATGACCAATCCACACACCAAATATGAGCATAGTCACATGTACCGTTCTTGAGATATGGTGTTTACAAAGTTTTGACCTTTTGACCTTTCGTGACCCCAAATGACCTTTGATCTCCACCAAAAACAATAGGGATCATTTACTCAATATGACCAACCTACACACCAAATACGAGGTTAGTCACACTTACCCTTCTTGAGATATCGTGTTTACAAGCCAAAGCGTCACACACACACACACACACACACACACACACACATACACACGACATCACCATCGCATAGATTCCTTGCCTGCCTTCGGCAAGGAATCAAAAATAATAAAATCAGTCACGTCATGCCACTTGTGCTGCCCAGTCTATACTACTTTACTATGCATAGTTTTTAATTTGAGAATGAAAAAGAAAATAATGATAAAAACCCCTCCCCACCCAGTGACCCTGGTATTCAGTTTAGTAGAAGAATATGCCTTCATCTTTAATGACCATTTCTCAATCTCCACAGAAAATATGTAAAATCAAACTTGAGAAAAATGTTGGAATGTTAGGATAGGCCTACATTTGCAACTTCATTTAAGGACAAGTTGTCTCCTCTGTTCGGAGTTTCATGTGGTGCCGAGCTGTTTCAGTAGCCAGCTTCATTAAGACGCCGAATTGTCTGTATATGAAGGGCTATAAGTTTTTGGTAGGTGCCGAGTTGTCCGACTTTACAAAAGCACTGGGAACTGTGAGGCCGTTTTGTCTTACAAGGGCGAGTTGTCCTTGCCTGCATGAGTGCGTTCCTCGAACGTTACTCTTTTTATCACTGAAAAGCAAATTCAGCCCCTTGCCGACCATTTCTGTTGACGTGAAAAGTTAGAAAATATCTTTACGCGTCAAAGCGAACAGCTTATGCCACTTTTTAGGATGAAATACACATTTTACAAGGACAAATAAGTCGCAGGAATTTGCCGAATCGATTTCTGCCATACAGTTTGTATACACATGATCGTTCCCCGCGTGACTTTTGCCCAAGTCATGCCCAGAGTGAACGTGGATGCCGTGTCTCGATGCAATCACAGACGATTTACGTACGCGCCATTGCGAGTCCGTACTCTAGTTCCTATATCCTACTCCATGGACACGAACGTTCTCGAAATCGCCAGTGAATTAGGTCGTGTGTTAGTGTAATGCACCCTTGTTCAAAGGTCACTGTGATATACGGGTTAACGTTGCAGAAACCTATGAAATTTGATCTACTACACTCTATTATATTCATGTACATAATTCTACACACGAATGAAGCAAACGGAAACTCAAAAGGAAATAGTCTATGGAAAAGATATGTATAGTACCTTTATGTAGCACAAATAGTGTACTTCATAGTGCGACTACATGTCAGGTATTGGTTTGATACGTACCGGTAATAGTTTCTCTTGCTTCTACGCTCCTTCATAAGGATAGCGTTTTGATTTTTCAACTCAAGGTTATAATTCAAATGTCATTCATGGTAAGTGCAGATTCCAATTTTATCGCTGCATTTTGTTTAATTAGCTGGTTGTTCTGGTTTGTTTCTGCTTTTGTTTCCATTAATTCCTTTTTTGTTGTGTCTTTTTCATACTGCTTAATCATCGTCATGTTTATGAGGTCGTCTTTCTGAACATATACATGTTGTATTCGACATTTCGTACCGATTTAAATCATGAATAAACAGGAGGCAAGGCAACTGTTTAGTGCTTGATACCAAACAGCAGTTGCTTTTAGAAAGTAAATTCTGCAGTTAATTCGTTTTGATGGTGTTACATAGAGGTTCTGAACCTAGGTATTTGGGGAAAAAAATTTAAAAGGTCCGAGGGCGCCTTGAAAAATAGTTATAATAATTTTCTCGTTTTTTCAGATTTTCCGAGCATTCGTATAGTTTAAAAATATCACCGGTAACAACATACAATGAATTTTAAGACAGACCTAAAAAAAAAGCGTCCACCGATTCAATTTGCAACCATCATTTTGTGGATAAAACAAGGTTGATGGATTTTGTAAATTTTGTGGCGAACAATGTTACGTGGAACCTCAACTAGAGTTTAAACTAGAGCACCAATGGTGCAATCGCTCAAACCATGAAAATGTATGAAAAGCACAGAGGTAACACTATGGCAGTTGTGTTTGACAAAGTCTCAGCATTGGATCATACAATCTGTATTCAGAGAAGGCATTTTGCATTATTTATAAAACTGGACAGTGGTACATGTGAGAGCAAAATCCTGCACATCTGTAGAGGTGTGGATCTTTAAAACCCTATTCATGTGCGTGACACTCATCCCCACCTGTAAAGATGTGGACTTGCATCTTTAGAACCCATTTAATGTGGGTGACACTCATCTGCACCGGTAGAGATGTGGACTTGCATCTTTAAAACCATTTAAGTCAGTGACAATCATCCCCATTCCCCACTTGTAGACGTGCTGACTAGCATCCAATTTGAAATAGGTGTTATGCATCATGAACTAATTTCATGATATTACTTGGAGGTTATAAATCAGTGACCACAATAGAATATGTGATCTCTCAGTGGTCTAACAAGACAATTTGCCTATAGATCTTAAAGCTTTAATGTGTGCCAACATGGAATATGTAAGATCATGTACTAATTTCATGATAACACTTGGAGGTTATGATTTATAAGGCAGTGACCATAATAAGCATATGTGACCACTGGTCTAAGAAGACAATTTACTTATCTCCGCTACATGTGTATGTCTGCTGTCACTGTATGGATCAATTACTATAGTAATAGCCTCCAAAAAGTCTGAATTTGATGCTGCCACAAGAAAATATATAGGGACCTACATACATGATACCCTGATTAACATAAACACCCATGTACAGCAGTTACATTAGGTATGTTACAACTTAAGCACAGTGATGACCTATGATGCCAAGAAAATTATTCCCCACGCAACGGACAGTTCAATCAGTACCGGGACTACATACTTGTCATAAAATGGCTGTTAAGTTCTTGAACAGATTATTCCACAATTAAGAATGTTTTAATTTATCTCAGATAAAGTGATTAGCCCTGGCTGCCTTGATTACTACCGTTACAGAAAACAGTAAGTTTATAGTTCATAATTAGCAAGGCAGAAGGTAAGTTTAATGGGCTGTGATAACACAAGTAAGAGCTTCCTCCCTGTACACAAATAAAACAAAGTTGACCCTCTTCATCCCATCCACTAGCAAGGCTAGTTTCGAAGCAGTGTAATGTGACTGTGCCAGCTATAACTGTATAATAGTGGCATTTGTCCTCTTGACCTTGAGTATTTATACAAAATGCCTTCATGCACACACAATGAAAATACTCGAACATCTCCCTTTAAACTAACCTAAACAACCTCACAGGACTGACCTCTTGTACACAGACAGTTTTAAAGGGAGTGCAGTGTAAAGAAAACACTGCATTAATTTTGTGGGACTGGTAAAAATACAGTATAGGGGTGGCAGAAAATTGGTCAAAAAGGTGTCAAAATTATTCTTCATCCCAAATTGGAGAAGTAATTTGTAATCTGTACATAACACTCATCCTTCTGGGCAATTTTGAAGACAGTTTTGCGATGCATGAAGGAGAAAATAGCATTTCAAAATATCTACCTTTATATGGCCTCAAATGACCCTTGGATGACCTTCGACCTACATTTATACACCATTCCTGGAAGCCCTTCAATAGTTGATGAAATGAACCATGTTTGGTGACTACTGGACTCACGCGTGTAAAGCAATCAAGAAAAATCAAGAATACCTTTTGACCTCGTATGACCTCGTATGACCTCGTATGACCTTAGATAACAAAATGAATATACAACACTAAAGAACCACTATATCAGGAATACTGTGACCACCTTTCAAGAACATACTATTTGTAGCACTATTTGTGGGAGGAGATACAGTTTTAAGATTTTCTCAACACAGCCATTAATGACCCCTAAATGACCTTTGACCTCAACTTTTCGAAGATGACAGATAGCCCAATGTTCAATGACCAATGTGTCCAAGTTCTGTTAAAAACCGTCGAAGAATGTGCGATAGATAGATAGACAGATAGATAGATAGATAGATAGACAGACAGACAGACAGACAGACAGACGGACAGACAGACAGATAGATAGACAGATAGATAGACAGATAGATAGACAGATAGAGAGACAGGGAGACAGAGAGATAGACAGACAGACGGACGGACAGACGGACAGACAGGCAGGCAGGCAGACAGACAGACAGACAGATAGATAGACAGAGTGACGGCGCAGGATCACAATAGCTCAAACAGCTCTTTGAGCTGGTTTGAGCTAAAAATGAAAAAAGAGGAGACGTTCTAAACGTTTCTCAAATAATTAGACATGCTCCTTCCAGTGAAACCGGCCCCTATGTATTTAAACTCTGCAACTCTAATATCCTTAATGGCATTGGGAGTAGCCTAGATGTGGCTTATTAAAGGGGGGGGGGTTCCAACAGTCGGAACCTCCGCCTTTGCCATTTAGACGATATGTATACTTAATCGGCAAAATAACGAATCTCCCAGTTTTGCGATTTCGGTGAGATTTTCCCCGAGTGATATATGATTCCATTTCTGTGAACTTCCCCGTATCTGGAGAGGCTGTTTCAATCAGTTAGATAGTTGTGAAAGATGGCCCTATCATGTGTGTGTTTAGTGAACTTAATCTCCTTCCTTCGGCAAGGCAGAAATATGTTATCAAACAATTAAAAGGCTGTTTCAAAAGTAAGAAGCAGGGTATCGTGGTGATTAACTTTACCTTTTTTCGAGATATTCTATCTTGCCAACATGACGACTAGCCAAAGTATTTTTTTTTTTTTATTTTGCCACTTTGACAAACGATGATGTGAGGGAACTTTTCCTCTTACTTTTTGAAACATCCTTCTTCATTACATTAAGATCTTTTTAAAAGATTCGTTGAAACCCATAATGCCTTTAATGTTATGCTGGCCCCTCGCGTTTGTTCAAGGTGCTGTTACGGTAAGTTGATTACAAGATTTCTTTGAACAGTGAGCATTATGTTAGAACCCTTAGGTTCTCGTGGTGTTTCCTCTGAACTATTAGGGCTCTCCTTTGTCACTTTGCCTTCTCTAATTATTGTCACCCCTTAGGCCCCTCCTATTGTATCCACATCCACTCCATATTACACCAATGGAAACTGTGCTAGCCAACCCACATCGACTAACACGCCTTGAAGAGTAGTGACCGCCGGCAAGTTCTCACACTTACCACTTTGAATTTGTCCACGCCGAGTCATTGAAACGATGGGGCGTGGCAGATCTCTTTTCATACACTGTGTATACATCAACAAGTGGAAGTCTGGCTTCAGGACTTTAATCTTTTGCAACTTGGGACTAGGCATTTTGTGCAGTTGGACCGGTTTCAAATAACTCATTTTCTGTAACCAATGAAAAGCTTTAAATATGTAAAGACTCAGAAAGACTCAGCCTCCATCACACGATGATCTTAATGAATATCCAAAAATGTTGCACGATGTCGAGGCCGATTGGATGATACAGTAAGACTATCTGGAAATATATTGGTCCAGATTTTCGAATGAATAACACAGTCCGGAAATTTAAAATGATGACGTCAACAGTTGAAAAAAATACACGTCCCTCACCGCAAGCTGTAAGTTTGTACTGGCCGTTCAGCAGACTCGTGTGTAAGCAGTGCACGTCTGCAAGAACCTTTGTAAACAAGTGATGCAGCGCTAGCTCGTGAAAGCTGCAACAAGGAGGAGTGAGAAGAAATAGGAATGATTGCATAGCATCAAAATGCGATAGAACCACCGTGAGAGTAGGAACAAAAATAAAACGAAAGGTGGCTAGAAACTTAGAAAGAAAACGTCAAACACTTTCGGCATTCATACTGCCTCTGACAACCTATTTGGTCGGCTCGGCAAGGGACCGTCAGAGAAATATCAGGTGACTCGCCAGCGGTCCTCGGACGCCGATTAAGCGGATTGGCTAAAAAATTTACCCAGCATTAAATTTTGTTTTATACCCGGATGTAGCCAGCCGACCTCCGATGGCCCTCCGGCGGTCCTTCAGCGGCCAACCTCTCATTCACGGCCGATCGAAAACAGACAATGGCCGCCGGCGAACCGCCGGATTTTGCTGACTGGGGCGTTACCAAGTGCATCACAATGCAAACAAGAAGCTCTTCAGTGCACTTAACCCTGATAATTTTTAACTATGTTCAGTGCTGGACACTCCGCGAGCTGCAAATTACACCCCTAGTATATGGATAATTATATGGTTTACTGAAGAATTTGCATTTTCTTTCAGCAAATCTGAGGTTGGGCGGCGACCAAAGATCGTTGTTGCTACATAATTTTATCCAACGCCTACGAAATTAGGGTCTCCGAAGAAATTTTTTTGAGCTCATATTGGACAAAGTATGGAATTTTATAAAGGAGAATTTAGGGAAATAGCACTGTATACAGTAAACGATGTCACTTAATTGGTGATTAAGTGTCACAGGTGTAGCAAATTTCCGATTTTGTCACTTTCAGACTTCGGAAAAGTTTACCAAAGTGAAGGTGTGGGCGGGCACTTCTGCTAAGGAATTGCAATTTCTGGCGCCCGAAGCGCGTGGAAAATGTTGCCTTCTTGGTGAATTTAATACCGGGTGTACTCTAATACCGTAACACGGTTTCAGGCTGTTTCATGTGTAAACTGCACGTAGTGTCATATAGTATGGTGCATCCTCCATGACCTTAAACAGGAACGCCATCTTATTGGTTAAGAGCAACTGTCCCTTCCGTTTGTCCTAGATTCCCAGGGCCCTTCCTGTTTCCCGTCACGCGTTACCGGTGAACGTGACAAACTACCTCGCCCTAGTTCCGCTTGTATGCTGCATCCCATATTTTCAAGGTGTGGCCAATTTCACCCTCTACAGCCTCCTCATTGGTCATTTTTAAATCAGCATATTCCTTAATATTTATTTATTTTGGTGCGTCACAACTTTTAACCAATCAGGGACTGCATGTGTTCCGATTTCCCCGAGACATGAAAGCTCCGAGCTTGCAAGTTTTGGTCACTCTCACACACTGGTGCAGCAGACTTAAGACGACGAGCACCTGAGTCAATCTGTATTTAGTTAAAAAATTTTGCCGGCTGTTAATCGAACGGAATCAAACCGCCAATCATCTTGAATCAGAAATAAATCTTCTCATCTTTTTATTCATATCTCAACTCGTATCGCCTACACACTCTGCAACATCCCCGTACAAGCTTTTGTATCAACGATTGGCCCATTATCCCACAGTAGTCGTAGCCCCACGTATTGACATAGACACACATGCTATGTCACAAACAAAGTTACCAACGACGGTTGGCGGGATATGCTAGATTTAGCACTCGTCATTGCCCAATGTCTAAATTAAACGGGAATGTACCAAATGATACGGAAGATAGATACATTATAATTTACATTTTTCATTTTATTGAAGAATATGACATTAAAATACGGTAATCAAATAATGTAACAACTATCACTGTATTTTTAAAAAGTAATTAGGACTAGGCTGCAATTAGCCTGACTATTTATACAATTTTTACCATCCCGGCGGGAGTGTGCATACCCCCCACCCCCATCCCCTCCCCCTCTAGATCCGCCACTGATAGAGGTATTGGTAAGTTTCTGTGGATTTAGTAAAGACTTTTGTGTCTAGGAAATTACAGGAGCGGAAACGCTCACCTTTAAATATTTTGAGATCTAGGCAAGTGACTCAAAATGATGTTTCAGCATTAAATTTGAAACATTCTTGAGAAGCATTAGGGTTTACCACTAGATTTTGAAGTTCCGTTTGGGTTCCTTTGTACAACAGTTATATATTATCCCTGTGCCGAAGCCGTTTCATAATGTTCGGATCTGTAGATATGATGCCTTTCTCTAAAGGATGCATAACAATGTCACAAATTTCAGGGGAAGCCTGACAGCCCATAGCGCAACCTATTTGTTGTCGGCAGAAGCTGCCGTTAAATTCAAAACAATTTCTGGTTAGAATTAGTTCGACTACTCTGCGCATGGAGCAGGGAGATATTTTCTTTATCTAGTAGAGGCTTCGAGGGGCTTCGGAGTAGGCTTTCTGAACAAAATCCAAAGCTTCGTCTTGTGGGGTGTTGGTTTACATAGAGACAACGTCCAAAGTGGCGAGGATGACATTTTCTGGGAGAGGTATGGCCTGCAGTAAGCTAGGGATGTGCTTTCTGTCCTTAACACATGTGTTTTGTTTCAACACGATAGGAAGCAGGAAGACATTCACAAATTCAGATATTTTTTTTTTCTCTGGGGGGATTCGTTACCGCTAATTATTGGTCGCCATGCAAATTTTGAGTTACCCGGCAAGGGTTTGTGCACCTTAGGAAGTACGTAAACGACCGGGGTAAGGGTCGTGTGGTTTAGTGGATTTAAATAATTGAAAATATCCCCGTCATTTTTTTTTTGGGGGGGGGGGGACATATCTCGAAACCCCGGTAAAAATTCCAGTTTAACCCAGTTGACCAATTCAACTAGGATCAACTGGGACCCAGTTGAACCCAGCTGGTGTTGTTCCAAATCCCATATAAAATCAACTGGGTTGAACTGGGTTACCTGCAGCTTTCAACTGGATTGACTACATTCAACCCAGTTGAATTTGTTCCAATTCCCATATTAAATTAACTGGGTTTAACTAGTTTTCAACTGGTTTCTAACTGGGTTCTTACTGGATCCAGTTGAACCCAGTTTAACTGGGTTCAACTGAAATTTTGACCAGGGAAGGTTTCGAGCACTAATTTTTGTCTCGATGGCTATATCGCCATCCGGTTTTTGATGATGAGGACTTTCTAATTGCCTTTCAATTTCACCTTGGTAGTCCGTGCGATTTAGAACTTCAATACCTCTGCACGATCACATCTCCACGATAAAGCGTCTAGGTTGTTAGACTGGATGGATACATTCATCCTACGAACTTCTGAATACCGAACGTCCAATGCGTGACTCTCAAGCTGAATACATGAGAGTACATGGCAGCCCTGAAAGTGTCTTCCTCAGTAAATTGAACTAATCATGGTAGTGTGGTCAACATACTCCCATTGAAATTTATTTCTCAAAAAAACAATAAACGTCGCGTAATACTTTGACATGTTAAGCGTTTCAAAGTGCATTTTTAGACAATAAAATACACCCCTGAAAGTTTTTGGGAAGGGCAAGGCCTCCGGTCCCAATGGACACGACGCCTCTGAAGGAGAAGTGTCGTTAGGCAAATAGGACCTATCATATAGGTGTATTTACTAAAGTGTTTGCATCGGGTACCCGACCGACGTTCATGCTACCCGGGTAGAAAATTACTGGGTAGCGTTTTCTATGATTTCTTTTTGATCTTCCAAAAATAACACGGTTATTGAAACTAGCAAATTTATTAACCCACATCTCATTCACAATGATTTGAAATGAAGCTGCTTTACTTGTTTGTTTCCGTAACGTGCTTTTGTTAAATTACACTTTTCCAGAAACAATTCCCGCTTTTTCTAAAGTCCTCCCGACCCTCTGGCAAAGGGCCGTTCGGCGAAACCAAACTTGATACTGCTTCCCGAAGAAGCTATTACGTCCACTGAAGGACAACACTTAACGACCAACCTCGCGGCCTTCAGACCATTTTCATCATTGGTCTGTCATGTATGGCTCCATTCTTGACTGGATGAAAAGAACAGATACTACACATGATCTTAGCCAAAAGGCCGAGAAGCGATCCGCGATGTGTGTTTTTAACACCCGCTCCTATATCAGATAACGAAACAGCTTAGGCCTTACAGGTGTTTCTAGATTTCATACTCGTCAAGTTATCGCTAAAATTAACATGACATGATTTCATGATCTAAAGAATTAGTTTTTAGTAACACAGTTATGTCTACATAATGCATGCACATATTCCAACAACAAAAATATTCTTTTGTCTCAAATCAATTGCTAAAACTTCGTATTTTGAGGAGAGAAATTTTTTTCTGAAGCAAAATTCACTCCATCAGATATAAGATGGTACACATTCTTTCGAAGGTTTATTTCACGCCGCGTGCACGAAGAAAACCTTCTTTCCTCTTATTTCCATCCTGTTACTGACTTAAACACTAAAATGATTCCTGTCTTCATATTGCCCGTAATTTTTTATTGCTTTTTGAACTATTTGCAAGATTTTACGCCCAAAGTTTGCTAAATATATATGGCAAAGGGAGCAAAATATTTTCCGGATTGTTTTTGTATCCCCCATTTGCTAAAGTGGAGTGTGCTGGAGTGACGTCACTGTTCCTTTGCACACATCGAACAGAAGCACCGGCAGCGAACGAATGAACGTTCGTAGGTGCATGGGTCACTGCCGTATATTACCTCAGGGGCGCAAATCCCGGAGGAGGGGGGGGGGGGATTTGAGTACACCTTAAAATATGTTCACCTTTTTTCGTTTTTTTTTTTTTTCGTTCGAAACAGTTTTTCTGAAGCTTCGGAAATGCAAGAACACAAGAGCTCCCTGGGGCTTCGCCCCCTGGACCCCCACAGGGGCTCTGCCCCTGGATCCCACCAGGAGCCCTTTGGGGCTTCGCGCTTCGCGCTCGTGGTGCCCGCCGCGCGTGCACAGTTTAATACTCATGGGCACATCATAAGCATTTTCGCCCCCCCCCCCCCCACTCTCAAACAGAGATTTGCGCCCCTGTATTACGGTACATTTTTAACGGTACATGTGCGGGTGAAATTTCGGCCAGGAGATGCATAAGAATTTTTTTACGTGTCATTATCACATCACGAGGTTTGAATAGTAGGTGCGTATCATGCACTTATTAAAAAGATCTTGCAAAGTTTACGGTCGGGTACCCGGGTACCCGACGGGTAATACGGTTCGGGTACCCGAGTACGAATTTCCTACCCGGTGCAAACACTGGAGGTTTGGATAGGGCCTAATCATTGTTTCATTAAGTGAAGTGAAATTCAACTTGGTCGAAAGGCAGTGACTAGGGCTTTGTTGGGGTTAACTGTGTCTGAATAATGTCATGCAGATTATGCGGACGATGTTGGAAATTCTCACGAAGAACTTCATTCCCCTTGAAATGTATTTGTAAGAGTGGACTTTTGCATTGTAAGATTTTCTTTCGTTTAGTGTAAAGAGAATAGAAATATTACGGTCTTATTACGAGATCAATTTGCCCAAGTTTATATGGGCAAAATTAAGACTAAAGTTGATTGAGGTTTGATAATATTATTTGTCGTATCGTGGGATTGGCAAAGTCTTTTTTTTATTTTTTTTTTTTCTGGAGTTTGGTATTTAAAGATGTTTGATTTTTTGTTAGGAAAAAAACGGAATTACGAGAATGTTCTTGAAGAATACTATCTTCTCGTAAGCAAAATCAATAATGTCGTTGGAAGGGGAAGGTAAAAGAGACTGAATTTCATCTTAGGTCTTATATCTTTTATTGTTTAGATGAAGACCCCCGATGAAACTGGCACCTTCCAAGACGGTGCCCCCAGCCCCCTTCGGGCTGGGCCAGGATTGAATATCAATTGCTAGAGAAAAATTAATTATATTCGTAAGTGGTTTAAGAATAAAGGGCATTGTTTTTCTTCGTATTGTGGGCTTATGATCATCAAAACAAGCAAATTCATTGAGTTTAAAGTGAAATGTTCAGTAACTTTTATATATTTCACTTTCATTTTAAAGGAGACACAAAGGGAGTAGATTGGGATAAGCATTCTTTATAAACTCGTTAGAGGTTGCTGTTAAAAGAAGGAAAAAACATTAAATGCCCCGGCAATTTGTTAAGGGTCTTCAAGAATATTACACTTTATACTTTCATGAGGAACACGATAATTACTTTTTTTTTTTTTTTGTTCTCACCACATCATAAATCAGTGGCAAAGTACGCTTAGTACCATCATTGTTACAGTCGTTGAACTTAAAAAGTTTCTTCCCTTTGAATTATTGAGATGACGAGAAAGTTAGTAGAACATTGTGAAGTTTCGGTATTGATCGACACATTTGGCCAAAATAGGGCTAAAATTGAATTATTGCGCCTATTGATTTATACGAGGCCTCTTTTGCTTTTTAAATAGTGTTTACTAAAGTAAAAAGACTGAGAACACACTTGAGACCCGTCAACGGGTTTTGGAGTGTGGTTCACAATACGTTGGCACCAAAAGTGAACTTGAAGCAAGTACATATGACATCATATCCTCGCATTTATAGGTATTTTTTTTTAAGCTGAAGCTTCAGCTGCTCGACTAGCTTGTATTTTTGATTATTATTGTATGCACGCACTGCACAAAGCAAAGGAACGTGCACTTTGTTCTGAACCCGGCATGTGCATCCCACGCTGTGCCCGCAGTGCCATGCGGAAACGAATTACCAAATTCGCGTAATGTAGTTTACTTTATAATAAACGTTACCTAAAAAAGAAACCCGGCATGTGCATCCCACGCTGTGCCCGCAGTGCCATGCGGAAACGAATTACCGAATTCGCGTAATGAAGTTTACTTTATAATAAACGTTACCTAAAAAGAATTTTCATATTTACAGCACAACTAGGCATGCTTGGCTGAACTGTTGTGAATATACGTTGCAAATAAGTAACAGGTCAATTGTATTATGGAAAAAATAAATAAAATAAAATAAAAAAAATAAAATTAACGAAAATTGCGTACTTTTCGTTCCAGTTCTGTGATGCTACAAAGTTGGACCAGTGGCGTAGCCAGCGAAGGGGGGGGGGGGGGGGCAGGGGGCAGTAAAAACAGTAAAACATGACAACAGCAACGTGAAACAATTAGTTTTCAATATCATGAAAGGATCACACTTGTGAAGCCATGTTTCCCTGTTACAACCCTCCCATACACACACACACACACACACACACACACACACACAGAAATTTTGGGGACGTGATGGATGAAGTTGAAAAAATAGAGGAGAGCAAAAAAAAAAAAAAGAGTAAAAGAAAAACGACGAGAGGAGGGAGGATTGATAAGTTGACGGAGTTGGGGAGGGGGGAGGGGGGTTGTAACGGGGAAACATGGCTTCACAAGTGTGATCCTTTCATGATATTGAAAACTAATAGTTTCACGTTGATGTTGTCATGTCTTACTTAAAGTCTTCTCATGTTCTAATCTACTGCATGCTACTTGCTCAATTCAATTGTGTAGTGGCTTTGCAAAACACTTATGTGCTAATGCAACCTAATTGTAAAAATTGGCTTCCCTAACTAATTTTTATTCCACTTCGATACCATTCAGTCCATTCTCAAAACGAGAGTCATTCTTTTGTGTTTGATTGAAATTAAAATAGACATGCATCAGTTTTTTCGATGAGGTCAGTAAAATCCCTAAATTCAAAAAACAGTATGAAAGAAAGGAAATATTTTTTATGTTCTGAATTCATTAGTAATGTTTGGTATCGATGATGTTATGATTCACATTCTAATCCATCTTTGTTATCATTTCAATGTTATATATTGTGTACAATGGACTGCACACACCATTGAAAAGTGAGTTTAAGGAGGCGACTGTATGGCCTAGGTCTTTAGCGCTTTCGGTACTTTAATGCAAAAATTTGTACAATCTCCAAAATATGATTGCATGGAATCAGGAAATTTTCAGCACATATTGATCTAGAATGAAAAAGAAGCAAAATATAGCACCATTTTGCATCTAAGGCCTTGGAAGCAGCAAAAAATTTTCCAGAAGTGGAGGGGACACCCCAGGACGGCGGTCAAGAATAGGGACGATAGGCCGATTTTGTCCCCTCACAAAAAACCTGGCTACGCCCCCGAGTAGGACAACCACTGAACTAAACATTTAAGGTTATTCAACACAAATACTTAGCAGAGTAAACTTGGTCACGTGGGTTACCCGTGATTTCCACCACTGGGCACATTAATTGTTCTTCTACAATTGCGGTGTGTGTATTTTTGCAGATCAGGCACACATGGTCCGCCAGAGTTGTTTGATATTAAACTGATGAATCACTATCAAAGATAAAAGACCTTACTTTAAGGGTAATGTTCTACCGCGTCAAATGCATACCCTTGCAGAAGTACGGTAGTTGTTTTAACTCTGGTATAGACCGAATTTAGTCATGGTATTCTGCCAGTTGGTTAATCAAACTCCGTGAATATGAAAAAAAAACTTGTCAGAGTGTGGTGTTGAAAATTTGGGTAAATCTGATTTTGTTTTGGATGGTTTGAAAATTAATGTCAAATGGGTTTTTTTAGTTATGATGAAGAAACTAGAGACGAGTGCACGCTACAAAATCTTTCAACTCTTTTTACCTCAAAATATAAACGGTCATGGTATGAAAATTTTATAGTACCATGATAGAAAAACTTGTCAGTTTTCAAGTTATGGGTGCCACGAAATAGAGCTGTGAACTTCGCAGGGCTGCAAGGACCTCGAAAGGAGATAATTTAGGGTGCAATTTGATGGGGAAATTAAATGGGGCGCGAGATAAGATGATCTAATACTGATAATCTGACTATTCCTCGATCTGTTGTTGAAGGCGGCTTATATAACAGAAAAATAAACCTGAAAAATATTGGCCGAAACTAATTGTCTTTTCAATGTAGACTACTCTTTCTAAAGGGTTCTACAGCCCTAGGAAAAATTAACTAGTTCATTTGCCTAATGGACCCTCTTCATGAAGATCGGGGGAACAAACAGCTCCCTCGTAGGTCAGACAATAGAAAACAGGTCGTCAGGCGGAAGTCTAATCATTCCAAGATTATATTTATAATAGAAAAATAAATGCGCCTTTCATTTTATCAGTTCTTATTGTTTGAACTGTTTGAGGAAATTTATTCTTAAGGAAATAAATGAGTAAATGTTTTTATCATGGGCCGTTGTAACGGGTCACGATTTTTGTAATCAGTTCGTAGTGTAACCTGTTGCTATTACCGTACAAACGAGTAATAAAACATGCTAATTAAACTTTGGCAACCATTTTGTTATTTTGGATCAGGACAAAGTATGTCTAGGGAATAATTTTTGAATATTAACTGTTTAATCTACATAGATTTAGTGTTTTTGTAGTGAAACAACAAGCCCTTTTAAGAATGGCAGACATCGCTCTCACTGCATGCACTGTAAACACAAATTAGTCAACACAGTGTCTGAACTGACTTATCACGACTTACGTAGTTAGTCAATTCAGACACCATTTAAATGAACTGTGCTTATAGTAATGGTCGAATCTTTGAAATCTTTATTACTAAATTGTTACTGCGTAAAATTATTTATGGTGGAAGAAGACTATTCTGACTATTTTCGGTTCCCAAGTCTAGGATCCTTTCTGGAAAGTGTTAACATTACCAGTGGCATAGGAATGGGGGTGGGAGCGATATTTTTTTTATCCAATATAAGTTCTGTACTTGTATCTACAATACTTGGATAAAGTAAACGTTTTCTCGCGCTTGACTCGGGATTGCAATCTGTATAACATCAGTTCTCGGATATCAGCTTTGGGAACTGTTTCGCACTCTGGGAATTGAAAAATAGGAAATTTGTGATATGTGACACTACATCAGCAAGTGACACCAACATGTAAAGTCTGTTTTCTAAAATTTCTAAAATTTTTCCAAATGTTTGCTCTTGATTTTCAAAGATTTCATGAACAAGATGCAGCAGATTCATATTTTCAAGTATTTGGTTAAAAAGCAAAAATGTCGACGCATCCCTCGTATATTAGGCCCCTAATACACGGGCATTCACACTAACGAAATGGGAAAATTCAAATCCCCCCCCCCCCCGAAAAAGGTTAACTACGCCACTGTACACGATGTATTACATTTGTTCATTGAAACAAGATACTTATAAATTAGTGTTCCTTAATTTATAGTTAAATCCAAGTTGGGAATAAACTAACCAGTTTTTTACAACCATGTGGTTGTAAGATCGGTAAATTTTGTTTAAGGCATAGGCTGTCCTAGGTGTGAATTTATTGAAAATATTCAGGCCTCAACTCAGTTTTTAGAGTGCTATGATACCGTGTGGAAAAAGTTTTGGCCAAATTTATTTAGCTATTATCTCCCTTGTAACAATTAAATGAGTAAACATGTGTATAGACCCAATGCATACGATGTCACGGAGCCCTCTTTTGGGCCGGACAAACCAAACCAACACCGACCAATAAAGACCGATGATTTGTCAACCAGTCGAATACATGCATATTGCGTTAAACGTGCAGGGTGAATTCTTTTACGGCGGCCAAGTATTCCATTGTTTTGCCCCCAAGGATGACGTCAGTGTGTCGTCAATGCATAAGTTCTAAATAATTTTATCATTTTACTTGTGTATTGCGATTTCCAATAATAAATGCAGAGAAGAACAATTCGTAAAAAAAAAGAAAAAAGAAAAGAAAAAAATAATCTCTCTAAAAGTGTCAATTGTTTTCAACATCTATGAAAACTGTTGAAAAACTGATTACAAAAGTTAAAAGGTAAATACCCATTTTAGCATTACACCGCTATAAATTGGTGTAAAATTTCTAAAGACTATTTATTTATTGTATGAAGAAATTGGTTTTTCATCTTTTAGTGCTGTGGACATAAAAAATCTTTTCCCGATATTTAGTGGAACGGTAAAAATTTATCAGTCTGTAATTTGCATGCACAATCGTTAAGAAAAACAAAAAAACTCGATAAGCAATTTTGCAAGGTTTTGGAAACCTATTAAAACACATTTCTCGTCTTTATTATGACATTCTTTAGAGCAAGTTCGTTTTAATATTCCTCAATCTAAATGGAAGAGTGAGAAGCGTATCTTCCAAGCAGTCAACATACCGCTTGAATGAATTTAGCTGAAGCAGACTTAGCTTTCGCAGGATTAGAATAGGCAAGACTGTGACAACATGGAGGTGTGATTAGTTACACCTCCCTGGTGACAACAAGGGCAACCCCCGCAATCGAAGCTGTGGGCTTCGAATAATAATATCTGTCGTTTACCGAGTGTTTGGTCTAACAGAAGGAGCTCTCACGCGGAAGGTTCGGGTTCTATTCTTAGGTCGAGTCATACCAAAGACTCTAAAATGGAACACATTGCCGTTGTGCGTGATGCTCCACATAAGTAATGTAGTAGGGAAAACAAGCGAGTGAGCCACAACTTGCTGGCTAGCTGGCTAGCTGGCTGGTTGGTTCGCTGGCTGGCTGGCTGGCTGACTGACTGACTCTCGTTTACCCTTCTTGAGATAAGCCTGGGTCATTTCCTGAGCTGGATTCTTCTATTAGCAACCCACACTTTTACTCTAAAAAGTTGGCAAAAATTTCACCCCAATTTTCGACCAACGCTGGGATTATATTTAACTGCTAAATAATTGGACAAACTGTTGGTTAATGGGTGTTGGGCAATGCAAACGCCGAGTATTTGGGCATTGCAAAATGACCAATTTTGGGCAAGATTTTGGATCAACTTTTGACCAAGACTGGGTACATATGTGTCCAACCAACCGTTGGTCAAACATTAACCAATCTCGGTTGAGCAATTGCTTTACCAACTGTTGGACATTTATTTTTCCCCACATGTATTCATCTGAAAATTACCCAACTGGCTCGCTAGTTGTGGAAATATAACTAATTATCGATTAATTGGATAACGTAGCACCACTCAGTGAAATATTTCAGAGAAGTGACCGTCTAAGAGGTTTATAAGATATTGGCATTAATAATGCTAGCCACTTTTGCTGAAGTCCTCCTGATCCTCTGGCAAAAGGCCGGCGAAACCAAAACTGCCACTGCTTCCCGAAGAAGCTATCGGAAGGACAATACGTGACCAACCTCGATGCCTGCAGACCATTTAGATTATTTGTCTGTCATGTATGACTCCATTCTAGACTGGATAAAAAGAACAGACACTACAAATGTTCTCAGTCCAAAAGGCCGATTCGTGGTTACGGACACCCCTGAAAACGCGGTTTTCCACAAGAATTGACCATTAAAAACTTGAATTTATCTCAATTACACCTGCTTAAAGTGATAAAAACAAATTTACTTTGAGAAATTTGGAATGTTCCATTCAGATGAAAGGTGTACAAACCTGGTGTTCCAACAGAATTTTAAAACATTTTCAACATACGTTTCTCTTATTACCTTAACGAAACAATTCCCACTGTGAACGTGAACGTTTGCAGTATAGCCTATTAACAGTGAATGTAAAATAAATAGCTGTAAGTAAAATAATTAATTAACAATACTAAAACGGTCTAAAAAGGGTGGGTAAAGAAGCGTTGAGCAAAATTCAAAGCGCTCAAAGTCGCCGTCAAATTCTTGCCCAACAAATAGGGTAAACAATCGTCCCATATTCGTTGGGTAAATTAGGGTTGGGTAATATCCAAGTGTTGGTAAAAGGTGTTGAAAAAGTTTCAAAATACCCAATGTTTGGGTTAGATGTAATTGGCCAATCAGATGATTAGTAAAAGATCAGTTAAGTTTTACAGATATTTATTTTAATAAAAGTGGCTAATTAAGATCTCATGATTGAATAAGGTTCGATTTGGTACATAAAAGCTAGTGGTAGAATTACAGTAAAATCTGGACGAAATTACTTAAAGAGCAATTGTCGAATAGAAAAAAAAGTTTTCACTGCTACGAAACCAATGAAACAAGAAATACGAAGTGCATGATTGAGACTATTTCCTCAAACCACACACTCCACTCTTTATTTACCAAGTGCATTGTCACTGGTGCCCCTTGAGGTTGGTCAAGTGTTGTCCTTAAGTGGACGTATAGCTTCTTCGGGAAGCAGTATCAAGTTTGGTTTCGCCGAACGGCCCTTTGCCAGAGGGTCGGGAGGACTTTTGAAAAAGTATACTGGTGCCCCAACCGATCCTGCAGGGCAAACGGTGTATGTTACAGGGTACTTACCAAATCACATAACTGTTAATGTGATGATATAGAAATCCAAATAAACAACGAGCAGTAGAGCTGCTGAGCAAATGTGTAGGATAGAAATTTCGACCATTTGTTGGGTGAAATGGTTGGGAAGCCAATTTTGCCTAACTAATGAGTGAAACGCTTCACCGACTAAGTTGGGTATTTTTTTTACCCAATTTGATCAGGTGGCATACGAAACTAACGGTTGGGTAATTTTGTGCCTAGGTTGGGTAATCATTTTTCTTAAAGTGTGCAAGGACCCGTTGAAGCAGGATGTGATAAACAAAACAAAACCGGTCAATTTAGTAGCGAAAACAAGCCAGAAAACCACAACTGGACAAAAGAAGGCCATGGACGCTGCTTGACTTAAACCAATCGGTTGGAAACTGTGCCGTAAAACTTTTTCTATCTAGGCTAAATAATTGATCATATGCTAGTTCACGTCACTGCCCGTGTACACACCGCACAAACAAACACACGCGCTCACCTGACATTTTCACGCATGAACACAAATGTTAGATTTCGAATTATAAAGGAAGTGTTAATTTTATTATTATTGTTACTCTTATATGTTCAACTCGCGAAGATCTTAGGGTAGAATCATTTATGTATCTGATAGTTATTTCAACTTTCACTCTTAATGTGCCTAACTGTCCATACTGGTCAGATAAAGGACTCTTTCGTTACATAGTCATCTGCCCACCAAATCGGTATATTTTTCTAATCCTGTCTGTTGGGGGACAAGTCCAAAATGTCCCAGAATTTGACGCCCTTTTAACCAGCCACCCTTAACAACCAACCAGTATTCTTGCATCATACACTAATATCGCCCTCATATTGTTTTTGTTTGCTTTCAGATTTGTCTCGGTACCTAACCTAAAGAAGGTTGTCCAAATGGAGCTGGACTTACCAGAACCGTAAGTTCAAGGATTTTAAAGTAATTTACACAACACGGATGAGAAGATAACATATTTCATTGTATATTTACTTATTCGTCAATGAATGGTCAGCTTGTTCCGTTTTCGTACTGTTTGACTGTTTGAGCAAAAATTTTAACAGGTGTTGTATAAGTTACGCGAATCTCCTTTCCTCCTGGACTGTTAACAGATATTGGAAGTGTTTTGTATAATTTATGTACTGTAAACACCTCTAAACATCCAGCTCTCCAATTCCCTACACAAGCTATCTGTTCTACCGGAAAACAGTCCATATATGTTAGCAGCGGTGGAAAATTGTCCTTAACAGCAAGTCATATTCCCTCAAGCGAGTCCTCAAGCGAGCAAACCCAAGTCTCCATGTGCCAGTGGCGGAGCTAGGGATTTCGGTCACAGGGGGCGAAAATGGTCTGCAGGGGCGCTTCGAATGAGTAAATACCCTGAACTTCAGAACAATCAAAGCCACTGCTTTTCAGACTTTCCATTTGATTTACTGCACCTGGTAAAAGACTACTTTGCCATTTCTTCTCAGCAAGTCTTTCTATTAAAACATTTTCTATCCATTGGCCTCCGCAGAAGAAAATTTGGGAGGGGGTGGGGAATTCTTTTTCTTTGGTGGGGAGGGGGAACTCCGCGCCACAATGAGTTGGCGCGGAGCTCAAGAAAAGTTTTTGGCCCAAAATGCCTCTCAGATCGCTGGAAATGGCATTTCTACTGTAAACCCTGTTTACCGCATATAAATAGGGAAAACACTGAGTGAAAATGTTGATGTTTGTTAACGTTGATGTTAATGTTGATAATAATTTTTCTTCGTATTTTTCTGTATGTTTTCTTCGTTTTTCGGGTTTTTTATTTTCCAGGGGAGGGCAAGTTCCCCCTTGTCCCTACCGTACCTGCGGACGCCCATGTTTCTTTCCCTCTCTTTCACATTCTAGTATAAAGGCGGTCATTATTTTTGTGTTATTTTCAGGTCTCGATATAAGATTTTAATGTAATAATGGGCTACTTTGTGAAGGAAAAAATTAAACCTGCTAGAGCCAAATAGCAAGCAATCTTACAGGGGAAAGTTTATGGAAATTAATCATTCACAGGTGTACATTTTTGGCATCTGGAAATCAAGATAAGTACACGAAAAAAATTTAATTGGCGTAATTTACATCATGTCACCACTTTGAAATAACCAGAACAAAAGGTCTGCCTGGTTCTCTAGATACCGAATTCATAATAAATAAAAGTAGCCTAAACCTAAGCTTATTTGATGCAATTTTCTGGCTTTTGAGATCACGAAAATACAGAAATAAGCATTTTCATGGGATTATCATGCAGTGTCAGAAATAGCCATTTATCATGAGAATTAATGGTCACTTGAACAAAATCAAAATGGAAACTGCTCATTAAAGCCCTTAAACCTTTCCCTTTATGATAACGGTTTTATTTTATTTTAACCTGAATGTTCTCTTCAAATGATTTTGAAAAATGTTGTGGAAGTTATTTTGGTATTTTTTATAAACTCTTTTTATTGTGTATGTTGACAATTATCCCCGAAAACAAGAGGGCTTGCGCGCTACATTTATTGTTGGGCCCTAAAAACATCTTTTATTGGCCGGAAGGGTGAATTGAATGTCAGTCTGTGTATTTTGTAAGCTTACAATCACACTTCGAGTGGAAGCAATTAACTTAGCACAGCGACAACATTCATTAGTGCGTATAAAGCATGAAAATACGTTTTGGAAAAACCTATCCCTATGTTAAAGAAGATGACCCTTTTCATCAAAATGAAGTGCAGATAGTACAGTGGCTGTTTGAGAATTTTGTTACCTGGGCCTTAAAAAACGCTATTAAACTATATCTTTTGCCAATAATGGTGCAAGAGTAAAGTGTTTTAAAAACCTAAAAAGGGGGCCGACAGACGATTTTGGTCCGTCGGGGGGGGGGGGGGCGACCGTCCCCTCTGACCATATGGCAGCTCCGCCACTGCCATGTGCCCATATTCTCTCTAAATACCATATTTTTTATGGCTGCGAGAAACTTTCCAAATTGTTTTTTTTTTCTCCCATGTATTATTGTATGGATACACAGAGCAAATGCCATGGTTCAAAACAATAACAGAAATGAAGTTCCATGGAAATGATTAATTAATTTTCAAATTCCTTTCAACAACTCGTTCTGTTACTGTTATTATTGTTTGAGGCTAATAAATGCAGTGTAGGAGATTCTGGTCATTTGTTAAATATTGTAAGGCCCATCCTTTCATCCTCCCTCGAATCACAGACCTACTGCATGGTCAAGTGATGAGAGCGTCCGAATAGCAGCCGTGTCTGGAGCTCCGCCACTGGCCGGATCATACTGAAGACTTTACAAAAGGAACCCACTGCCATAATTCAATTGTGTTTGATACTCGGAATAGGGAAAGAGATCGGGAAAGCAAGCAGGTGAGCCACATCTAGAAGAGCAGTGGCGTAGCTACTAGGGGGAGGGGGGGTTTCAAGTTGCCCCCTGGAAAATTATTTGGGGAAATTTGATGAAATTGAGGAAATTTGATTAAATGATATGCCGTTTTCCTGTTTCTCAAAATTTTTGTTAGAATAAGAAATTGTGAGACATTTCTCATACATAATTCGTATTTTCATGCAACAAATTTGCCTTTGAGTAGTCTATTTAAGTTACTCCAAGAAATTAACCCTAATTTCGTCAGTGTCGCAGTCCCGACTCGCGTTCCACAGAAATGTCCTCGCCGCGCAACAGATTGAATGTTCTCTTGTTTACGCGCGGGATATGATCAGTCCATTCCAGTGCATAAGAAGCTGTTATTCAGGAATTTAACAACAGCTGATACAGTATACAGTAACTAACACTGAATGCTGTAAATTTAAACCCGACATATGGTAATCTTGTACCGGCTTATGATATTCTGCAAAACGAAACGAAACAAAACGAAACAAATTAGTTTAGGCTACTCATGGAATAGGAAACTATAACGGATAAGGGGGGAAGGGAGTCAAAATCAATCGGTCAAAGTAGGCCTATGTACATATTTTTTATTCTGTTTCGCAAAATATCATTAGCGTGGTGGGGTATTGATATTCTGCGAAACGAAACGAAAAGTTTCAAAGGGGAAGGATTGCATAAGGACACCTACCTTTAAGAATTTTTAAAGGGGATGACCCACCCCATAGAATCCTTCCCCAGCCGGCGTAGAAGTACAAGACAGGGACAGGGGAGCGGGTGGTGTGAAGGTGCGGTGAGAAATAGTTTGCCGTTTATCACGCAAGAGATGTTAAGGGTAAAATCATTAACAGATGGGATTTCGATCAGTCACAGACAATTTCATCAATTCAGCGGATCTTTAATTAAACCAAGTTAGTTAGTTAGTTAGATAGAGTTTTATGGCCCAGTTTCCCACGTATTGGGTCAAGTCGAGCCGGTCACGGTCTTTTTTCAAGTTTCCAATTTAGCTAAGAGTCACAATAGAGAGGCATTAGCATAATTTCAATTCGTTGTATAGTTTACCCGAAAAGAATGAAGACCATTTCATATAGGAGTGATTGTACATTTTATGTGGTAATTTTCTGATCACTTAGCATGTTCCTGTTTTTTTTCGTATCGCACACATAAGCTTAAAATAAAGACTGCATGTTTAGATTCTCTTTACAAGCATGTATACGCAATGTTTGGCCATCTGAGGGATCTGCCTTTTCGAAATTTTCTCTACGCTCAACGCCAACCAAAGGTGGTGCTTCGCTCACTTTTTTGGGCAATTACACTTTGGAGGTCAAAGTTGGATTCTTCGTATAAGTGTGGAAAATGCTATTTCTGACCATCTGAGGGGTCTCATTTTTCGAAATTTTCTCTGCGCTCCGCGCCAACTAATGGTGACGCTCCGCTTACATAATCTTTATGACAAAATAACGTTTTGTGGCCAAGATAAACCCCAAATTAAAATGCTTCCTATCGCCAATACCTATCGATGCTCTTTTATTTTGACTCCTAAAAGTTTGCAAATTAAATGACAAGTTTTACTTCGTAAGATAGCGTAAATGGCACAAGAATGCAATAAAAGTTTCAGTTTTATCCTCATGAACCACCACAATTCAACTTTTATCGCTGTTCCTGTCAAAATCGAAAATCTTGCACCGTTTTGCATCTAGGCTCCTTGAAAACGCCAAAAAATTTCAAAGGGGAGGGTTGTCGTGCACCCTCCCCTTAGACCCCTCCCACAGGCTGGCGATCACTCAACATATACTGCATGCCCCCACCGTTTCGGAGAAATCCTGCGTACGCCACTGCGTTGGTACATACAAATTAACCAGATATTGTTGAACAAAATTAATATAATAAGCGTAAGAGTTGTTATTCCCAATTGCTTTATGTTATACTTTAAGATTAAAATACAGGTAATATTACAAAATGACATGGTAATGTTGTTATACTTGTAAATTTGCATATTTTATATGAAATACATACACTTTGACCGGGAAAATTTTGGGGGAAATTTCATACCTTTGCCCTCTCGGGAAAATATCCTAGCTACGCCACTGTAGAAGAGAGACAGTGGCGTACCCGACTGAAACAAATTGGTTGGAAACTGAGCCTTAAAACCTCATCTGAATCCAAATCTCCATGGACTCGATCGACTAGCCTAACTTTCATGATCTTTTTACGATGGCGGCGGTATGCTGATGTTTACGAGCGATTTCGTTTCAATTAAAATTGTTTATCTTCAAGGCTTATTGGTGTGACAAATTTACATAACATGGGTATATTATTTAAACTACATTCCTTGAGGACGAATGGAGGACAGATCAATTGAAACTGTTTATTTTCAAGGCTTACAGTATAGGTGTGACAAATTTACATAACATGGATATATTATGAAAACTATAGGTTTAGCATTCCTTGTGGACGAATGGAGGACGGATCGAAAGGCAATGGTTGCAGACACACGGTATATTATTGACGTACTCTGGGGTTGTGTTTTGCTACTTACTTTTTGTAGGGGTCGTGGGTGGAATTATTATGTACCAATGCCAGCGTATACTACGCCGACCCGAGTGCTCCCCGTTTGCGACCCACTTGGGAAGTGTTTGAGTACCGGCCAATTCACATCTGGTCGAATATCAGAAGCAGTACCAGGATTTTCAAATGGGAAGGGAAGATGGCGTAATACAAAGTTTGTGAACAGAAAATTGAGCCTGCAGCGCGAAGGCTAGCGCGAAGCACAAGTTCTAGCAAATAGGGCCCAGGAACTAACCGCTTAGTTCCCCTGCTGAGGCTTTGAGGTTTTAAAAATTATTTGGCCCATTGCCGGCTGAGTACCCCCGTTTGCTTCCAAGTGAAAAACTTTGGTGAAAGACTAGGGGGACAGTCCCTCCCCGACGATCTGAGGTTTTAGAATATCTCTTAAAAAAGGGTAAGAAAAGTTTTAGGACAAGTGTTGTTTTAGTGGATGGGCCCAGAGAGCAACTAAGTCCCATGATTACTTAGGGTTGATAGCTTCCATAGGGCAAAGTCGTGGCGGGGTCCAGGGAACATGGACATGGAAGATCTGAGCTTTATTATATATCTGGGTAACAATTAAGTTAGGCATATTTCATCGGTTAAGCAGATATAGGATCAACTGAGGTGCTCATTATAGGTTTCATGGTCACAGCCCTGGTGAGACTCCTGGAGAAATGCCTGCAGCAGCACTGAATGATTAGCCTTGGGAAACCAATTGCGGGGTAAGCCAACTTTGGAAGTCCTCCCTCCCCAAAAGAAACAATTCAACAAGGATATAGGCTACCCCATAAAGGTGGGTTGAAAAAAGGTCCTAGTGTCACTCTACACGTGTGTGAAGTTTCAGGGCGTTGGCTCGTCGGGTGTGGCCTTGGTGGGTAAAACAAAACTTACCCTCTCACGGACATCTGGACTTAGTCATTTTTCTAAGGATTTAGCCTTTGTACTAAGCGCTATAGTCCGTCCTCGTTTCATTAAGAAAAACACCGTGACATTCAAGTGTCCCAGTGGCGGAGCTGCCATATGGTCGGGACGGTCGCCCCCCCTGACGGACCAAAATCGTCTGTCGGAGTCCTTTTTAGGTTTTTAACATACTTTACTCTTGCACCGTTATTGGCAAAAGACATAAATTAATAGCGTTGTTGTAAGGCCCAGATACCAAAATGCTCAAAAAGCCACCAGTAGCTGTACTATCTGCACTTTATTCTGATGAAAAAGGTCTTTTGTAATACAGGGTTAGGTTTTGCCGAAACGTATCTTCATGCTTTATACGCACTAATGAATGTTGTCGCTGTGCCAATATAAATGTAGCGCAAATAGCCCTCTTGTTGTCGGGTATAATTTTCAACATAGAAAATAAAAAGAGTTTATAAAGATACCAAAATATCTTCCACAACATTTTTCACAATCATTTGAAGAGAACATTCAGGTTAAAAAATAATAAAACTGTTACCCTAGTGGTAATGACTAAGGGTTTTAATGAGCAGTTTCAATTTTGCTTTTCTTCAAGGGACCTTTCTCATGATAAATGGTTATTTCTGACACTGCACAATAATCCCATGAAAATGCTTATTTCTATACTTTCGTGGTCTCAAAAGCCAGAAAATTGCATCTAATAAGGCTAGGTTTAGGCTACATTTATTTATTATGAATTCGGTATCTAGAGAACCAAGCAGACCTTTTGTCTTGGCTATTTCTTTCAATGTACTTAATAAATGCTATTTCAGAGTGGTTACATCATGTAAATTACGTCAATTGATATTTCTTTGTGTACTTATCTTGATTTCCAAATGCTAGAAATGTTCACCGAACGGCGATTAATTTCCATAACTTTTTCCCCCTGTAAGATTGCTTGTTATTTAGCTCTAGCAGGTTTAATCTTTATCTTCAAGTAGCCCATTATTACATTAAAGTCTTAAATCGAGGCCTGACAACAACACAAAATATAACGACCGCCTTCATACTAGAATGTGAAAGAGAGAAATAGAAACATGGATGTCCGCAGGCAGGGGCAAGGGGGGAACTTGCCCTCCCCTGGAAAATAAAAAACTTGAAAAAACGAACAAAACATACAGAAAAAGTCGACGAAAAATTAGCATCAACATTTTTTAACAGTTCACTCAGTGTTTTCCCTAATTATATGTGGTAAATATACAGGCTTTAAAAATGCCATTTCCAGCGATCTGAGAGGCATTTTGGGCCAAAATTTTCTTGCGGAGCCTCCGCGCCAACTCATGGTGGCGCGGAGCTTTCCCCCCTAAAAGAATTTTCTCCCCCCCCCCCTTCTTCTGCAGAGGCCCATGGAGAGAAAATTTAAACCTGTTTTAATAGAAAAACTTGCTGAGTAGGAATGGCAAAGAAGTCTTCTACCAGGTGCGGAAAATCAAATGGAAAGTCTGAAAAGCCGTGGCTTCGATCGTGCTGAGGCTCAGGGTATTACTCCTTCGAAGCGCCCCTGCAGACCATTTTTGCCCCCTCTGACCGAAATCCCTAGCTCCGCCACTGAAGTGTCCCTCAACTGATTTTTCTCAGTATAGTTGCTTCCTCTTTTTCAAAATGGCCTCCTTTAGAAATTTTGTTTTTCATAAAATCTTACTTTAACTTGAAGGTCAAGAGCATTATATGATCCCAATTAAGCAGTGCAGTAGACTGTCCTAGATTTGGCTGTTAATGGTCATGTGGCGACGTACTCTGCAAATTTAAAATTTACCAGATGTAACTGCAGGCTTGAATATGAGTATGCAACAGTAAAGTCATAAAAATACAATGGAAGATACTTTGAAGAGAAATATGAAGAAAATATGCTATTTGGCTTTTTCTTCAAATTTTCAAGGGGATCCCTGCTCTTGGCCTTTTAGTTTACACCAGTGGTTATAGTCAATTTAATTACCCTTCAAATGGCGACTAAAATACATCACAAATATCCTAAAACTCACGAGCTTCCGTGGGCTTTGCCCTCTGGCCCCCACTGGAGCTTAACCATTTCACCCCACCAGGGGCCTTGAGGCCCAACCCCAGGGCCTCAGCCGTCGGTAAGGCCTTGCCCATGATCGCCTTCGGTGCGTGACGCCCCCGCGTTGGCATGAGCGGTTTCTAACAGTCTGTGTCTTTTTCAAAATTTCTGTGTCCCCGTACAGTGCCTCTAGATTGAAAAGTCTAGCAACGCCACCGCGAGGAATTCAAGGGTCTGCAGCCCCAACCACATAACCTTCCTGTGATAAAAAGGAATAGAGAGAAATGTAGTTATATTTGGCATGATATGTTGGACGCGTGCAGAGAACGGGCAAATTTTGGTGTTTTTCGGGCAAGACGTTTGATTTAGGTAAAGGCCCCTATAGTCTCGAGCTAACTGGCATTTACTGTAACTAAACTGCTATCTTTTATACTTCAGTAATGAATGTCCAGTTCGATTTCCGTACATGTGATCATTTGTACCGGATTTAAACATGACAAGCGGCCCGGAAGGCCCAAATTCACCATACCACTGTGGCAGCAAACCTGTAGGGAGTCACAGTGCAGTAGGTCTGTAAGTGGAGCATGGATTGGCGCTAGACTACAACGTTTAATATAACAGTAACATACTGTACAGGCTATATATACAAGTTTGTGTACGCAAAACGAAGACTGCAGACTGTCTGGCTGGCCTGCAGCAGTAGAATAGCCTACTGTGAAGTTTTGAAGAAGACAAGACGCAAACGCACCGATACGTAGGCTATGTGTTTGTCCAAAATTGAAGTCGGCAGGAACCTATCTCTGTTCATTGATAGTGTAGCAATATACTATCCGTGTGAGGTTGTAATGTAATGTAATGTAACCTAACCTTAGGCCTACAAGTGCAAATTGTTAACTTCTGAATTAAGTTCACAAGCCTTGTGCCATAACCCGGCGTAAGCTTAACTTCGGGGTCGGCCTATACAAATATACTACTCGTGTCCTCAGTAAAGCCTGGACTACGTATGTGGACGGCTTTCAGATATTGTTCGCCTATACATACGTACAGTAGTAAGTAGGTGTCACTGTGTGCAGTGGATAGTGAGAATAGGGAACGACCATATAGTCCTTTACTGATGACTAACAAGTACAGGCTACTGTACTACTACTACTAGCATAGCCAAAGACCGTAAATATCGCGCACTCAAGAAAGAAATAGAATACCGTACAAATTTCACTATATTGCAGTAGCAACACACAAAAGCCAAGCCATCTGATGATTTAAATATTAAAAGTCACAAATCTGTTGCTTTCTTTGGTCACACGACGTTATCGCAATCTGGAGACTTTGATGGTCTGTTTATTAACATGCTGTGCACATGGTTACTTGTACAGTTTTTCGAAGCAGGGTGATGTAATGTCTATTTTTCGCTATAGCCTAATGACAAGGGGTCAGAAACATTTGTCTTAAAATTTGAGGGAAGTGTTACAGGGTGCAATTGACATGCTGTACATTCCAGTCATGTATCCCGTCTTTAGGACATCTATAATAATTCTTATGTTGGATAAATTATTTCTTTGGGCACAAATGATGTTTAGTACTGGTCTCACTGTTACCTAGTGCTACAGTATTTTTTTTGGGGGGTTAAACCAAGACAACCTTCACCAAGCCATTAATTTAAAATGAATGGGAAACAGTAATGAAATTCATCAACAAAAAAATGGCTTTTAGTCAGTTTTAACTCATTTAAATACTGAGGAATTGCCGGAACACCATTAGTTGGCAACGTCTGACAAATGTAGTCTCCAGATTTACACCCACAAGGACGCCCATCACTAAAATTAGTGGTGCCTGGAAAACTAAGGGAAATAAAACAACCTTGAAGTTGTGACAATAGAGCCTAACTTTCCTTAGTTTGTATCTGACTAAAGCATGCTTCATATCAGAAATAAAGCAAACTAATGATACAGTAGTTTGGCCTGGTTATAAGGTTTTTGACTTAAAGGGTGAGTTGACTATGATTTTACAAAATAGTGATGGAAATAACCCGAACTCTTTCATATAACTATGCTACTAGTAGGCCTAATTCCGGCCTAGCTACAGTACCTGTATGGTCAATAGGCCCAATACTGAAGTCCTTGGAAGTTGAACCCAAGTTCAGTAACAGATTTCTTGTATATCATGCGTAGCCTTACTCTGGTTGATAAGTTTTATTAATACCATACCGAGAGTCAGCTAGCTCTCATTGCAAAGCTCACAAAACTTTAATGAACTTAGACCCGACACCTACTGTAGGCTAGGCTAACGACTGTAGGCCAAGGCCTAACCTAAAGGCAGAGCTCTAGGCTAATTGTTATTTCACCTACTGTAGCCTACATCAGTACAAAAGGCCTTAGTGCATACTTTCTTCCTAAGTTAAATCAACGGAAATGTCACTTTTCAAAAGGTCTCTGGTGTTCCCAACAAAACAGTGCCAAAAGTCTATTCTGCAGTTCGTTTTCATTGGCGCGAAAGTACATTTTTGTAGGTGCCAAAGTTCAGTTCATCTTTGTCGGTACCAAAGTACCTTATTGTCGAAACATAGGGATGTCAACATCTAAAGTAGTCTAGGGTAAAATGTCCTGTACCCGACATGGTAAGGATAGTTACTGTACTGTTCCAGTTACAGCAGGTCTACCACAGTTTTAACTTAAATAGAATATTACCATTACTATCTTTTCTAGCTTTATTTGTTCTTTTTCTTGTTCCTTGTGAATATCAAAATTTATTTCCAAGGGTTGACGTATAGGGGGCCAATAATGGTGCCCTCTACAATTTGCATATTCACACCAATAACAACTATAATACTGTATAACTATGGAAAGGTAAGTCACATCACTTCCAGTTCAAAAAAATTAAAGTTTCTCAAAGTTTAAGTTTCTTGACAAATTATCACACTCTTATGACCAAATTTGTCTGCATTAGGGACTTTCAGTCAATAAAGCATGCCGTGACGTCGCTTCTTGAAAAAGCACTCATAGACACCCCAGTACATCAAAGGCAGTGTGGGGTGTAACTTATATCTGAGTTTATACATGATCTATGGCTCCTCAAATAAAGCTATGCTTTCATTGTGTTCACACAGTGTGAAAAGCAATTAACACATGCTTGACTGGACCTGTTCCCTAACCCCAAATGTCACGTAACTTTTTGTGTATTGAAACACGATATTACTGTCTATCAATAAATCAGATATGAAACTTGACTCAATGAAGTCTGCATGTAGGGCTTCTTTTCTCCCTGAAAGCGTATAAGAGTTAATATCAGGCAGAAAAGAGGGATGTAAATAAAAAGTAAGCTTCAACGTTGCACTCAATGAGGTATGTCAAGGCAGTCCTCTTTCCCAATTTTTTGGTAACAAATGGCTGAAAAATCTGAACTCATATTTTCAAGTCGAGTAACAGTTTGGTGTTGGTGTAGCTGATAAATGCGGCTGAGGCACGACCACATCTCAGCACTGCCACACTTTTCAGTAAATGTCCTTCCGATGTTATCCAAAGTTCTTTCAAAATATCAAGACGCGGAATTTTCGTTCACATTAATTGTAAATCTTTTCAACGTGCTTACAAAATGGTGGTCAATCTACATCAATCATTACCTATACTTACAAATATTGAATATTAATGGCCAATAAAATTTTTAAACTTCCAAAGAAGTGTAAGTGTTATCATTCACAAAGAAGTTGAAGTATAGCAGATTTTCGCAAATCATGTACTCCCCTCCTAATATTAGCCCAAAACCACAAGTCTAAAACCATTTTTCTTGCAATATTCTCTTTCTTTCTCCTGTCACCCAGGCCAAAATGATTGCCAGCAGAATATTTCATTTTTTTTACCTTTGAATTGTTCATTATTTTGTGACTTCTGAAGCTACAGTACACTTGGTAATTGAATATTAAAAGGACAATCCCATCAAAAGCTTTTTTCAAATAGTAGGGCAGGATGACTTGAGTATTAATGAAATTTCTTTATAGTGCTTTCTTTCAGTTCCCTCTTGCACTGGCAAGGAATGCTTTGTTTCTTTCTTGAGGGTCTCTGACATAATTATCACACTCTTCTCTGACGGTAAATTTGTCACTGCAGTAGTACCAAAAACCAACAATTTTTACACCATTTTTCTGCAATATTCCTTTCCTTCTCCTACCATCAGGCCAGATGATTGCCAGCAGAACAATTATTTTCTTACCTTTGAATTTTACATCATTTCGCGCCTTCTAAAGCTACAGTACACTTGCCAAATTGATTCTTCAGGGGACAATCCAGTCAAAAAGAATTTTTTTTTTTCCATGACTCTGAGTACAGCTAATGAAGTTTTTTTTTTTTATACTAGTAAGCCTTCCTTCAGTTCCTTGCATTTTGGCAAGGAATGCTTTGTTTCTTTTTTAGGGTTTCTTTTTTTCTCAATATACTAAGCATGTATTGAGATATTGCCACACTAGCCAGTTGTTGGCTGTAAACATCCTTTTCAGCATGGGAAGCATGTGTGGTACAGTAGGTTTTAATTTTTCATAATTTATCTTTCAAAGCATACAGTACCATTGTTTAATTATTTATGCAGGCAGAATTTTTACTTGATAATCTCATACTGCAGGTTGTTAACTAAGTTATTTTTTCTCTGAAAAGTGTTTAAAAAGTTGTGCAAAAGAATAGTCATTTCAACCCATTGCTTTTACACTCCTTCCTTCCCACAAGTGCAAAAAGGCTCTGTTAAAATGATCTTGTCCAGTCTGACCAAGATAATACCCAGCCATTGTCTTGTGATGGAGAAGTTAATTTACAGTTGCCTAGAGTTTCTAGACAGGATGCTACAGTAGCTCTCAACCTGAAAACGCTGTGCTCTTCACCAACAGGTTTTGGCCGAGATATGAGGTTGATGTTAGGAAAATTATAGGTAGGGAAAGTAGTAGGAAAAACTTGGCTTAGTCCTTAAAATCAGACTGATCTCATCTAGCTGGATAATTACTTGTGCTTTGTAGATTCAATGTGCTTAGCATTTTTTTTAGTATAAGAGTATTATTATTATTGATTTTTTGTTGTTTTAATGTTTAATAACCCTTTCAAATTGTTAGCATAAAAATGTACAGCATCAGGATATTAGAAATCTCTGCTATAAACATTTGTATGTCAGCGGTGGCACCACAAAAGCTGAACCGACCTGTACCAGATCACTAGTATGTGATATGGGAAGTTTGTTTCTTATGATAATTGTATTAAAATGATTCCAAAAGGAGGTTTGCTCTTTTCTGTTGCATTTGAAAAACCTTAAACACATCATTCCACTGCTTTTGTGGTTACTTTTGGATCATGCATAGAGTATTA